>MU616834.1:23631-37704 GCA_025201705.1 Dissophora ornata | reverse complement strand
TTTTTTTTTTTTTTTTTTTTTTTTTCTTCTTCCTTATTTCAAATAGCTTGGCGTCCGAAGGAGCAAGTACCATGTGCCCTGGAACGCAGCCATGTTCCTGGTGGCAATGGTCGGATACTTTTTCGGATATGGACACCACATGTTTGGAGAAGGTGGGGAGGACCATGACCACGACGACGGAACCGCGGACCCCAATGCCGAGATGACCGGGATGAGGAAGAGACAGGCCGGAGACACCTCAGCAGAGCATTACGGATGGAAGTGGAATATCTCGGCCCATGGTGCTATGGCCAACTTGCTCTTGTTGCTGCTCTTTGTCCAGATTGGAATGGGCGTCTATCGTAGGATGACCAAGGGTAAACCAAGAATGCAGGTGAAGTGGCTCCCGGGCTCGGTTGCGCAAAAGGTCCATTCGTATCTGGGAAAGGCACATTTGGTGCTGGCGTATCTTCAGATGATCCTGGGATGCATCCGTCTGATCGAGGCTTGTCCTGGACAGGCCTTCGGGCAGTGCATCTCGCATATTGTCATGGTAAGAAGAGAATTGGTTTTTTATGCTGACTGTGCAGTAACTGTACTGCAAGAGCTTGTTGGGCTGTGGTACATATTCGTATTTTTGTACCCACGATGGTAATATTCAACCCGCACATTGATATAATTTGGTGAAATAGGGCGGCTCGTTTTGGTGGTATGGTGGAATATACATTGCCTATCTCGTCGGATCCTTCCCTGGGGTCAGTCGTCCAGAATGGTACGAGTCCGTGGTCATGACCGTCTGGGGCGTCATCAACTTTTCAATTCTCCATCAATGGGGTACCCGTTGGTCGCATGCTGTAAGTCGTCGCTCATTTTTTTGTTAATATTCTACCAACCCCTGCTTATTAATAACGATCGATTCATTTGTTTTGATTTTACTATGCAGGACTTGCAACACACGTCTCTGGGATTGCTGTGGGTCGGTGGTGGTATGCTGTCGCTGGTTCTGGAGTCCAAGTTCAATCCTCTTGCGCAGTTTATCATTCGCAAGAACCCCATTCCTGCTCTTTTAATTATCTTGACTGGATATGCGATGGGTCAGCATGCACAGTACTACAAGTTTGCCACCTCAGTGCACACCTTCTTTGGTTACTCTCTTATGCTCGGAGGCGTGTGCCGATTAATCCAGCTAGCACTTCGTCCCGCAGTCTCGCCAATGGAATCCTCTGCTAGCAGGAACAGTGTTGATGACGAGGACGATGTTACGCTGGAGGACGAAGATTTGCAGGATAAGACCAAGGTGCGCATGGGAGCTGGTCAGAACGATAATTTGCCCGGACTCGCCAATGGCGAGACACCAGTGTCGGCGTTCTTTGGCTTCTTGTCTTCGATCGGGTTGGTCTCTGCAGGATTGCTTTTCCAGTCTGCGCACGAGGAGCAGCTGAACATGACCATGTACTATCTCTCGGATGCGAGCACCTACATCAACTGGATCATGGCCTTTGCCTTCTTCTCGGTGACCTACATGCTTGTGCTGACACAGGTGGGCAAAAAGAGGATTGGCTCGGTCGACAGCGGTGCTGGCAAAGCCTACAACCGTGTCCGGACACGGGTCGACTCTGAAGACCGGGGCCGTGTGCTGAGCCAGGAGGACATCGAGCTGAGTGGGTTCATGGAGGCGGACGAGTAGACGGTAGATGCGTAACAGTCGTTTCTTTCCGTTTCCTATAATCATTATTAAAAGTCGGCAGTATTTGCATGTTATTTTGTTTGCTCCTCTTTTCATCAATCTGAGACATATGCAACTCGTCATCTGTCATCAGCGAAGCTTTAAAAAAGGGCGCAAACTTGGGTTGATTGTCCTGGGTGCTTGATCTCGCACTGGCGGTGTATGTGTGGCTCAATTGCTGTTGACAGTGTGGAGTGGAGTGTGTGCCTGGGCACTCGCTAGACCCACAAAGGCTCTGACCCCGCCAGCCAGCAAAACCGCCGATTTGTCGGGCGACTCACACGAATGCCGCTGGGTGGGGTGTGCAGAGTGCTACAATAATTCCAGAGAATGAAAGTGTGTGTTACAGCGGACAAAGGTGACTCAAAAAACGAGATATGACTTGCTTCGAGGCTTTTGGCCCTTTTTTCCCTTCTTTATCAGATGCCTTCAGCCTCGTTCCTTTCTTCCTCCTCCTCACCCCTCGCTCCCCCGCTGCCGGACCCCACCTGTGTCGCACCTCCTCTCTCGCCCCACACATTCCGCTCCATTCCATTCCCCTCCCAGCCCGACATTCAACATGGCAGCCACTCAGAACAAGTTCAAGATCACTGTCCCAGCCACCTCCGCCAACATTGGCCCAGGTTTTGATGTCCTTGGCATGGCCTTCTCGTTGTATCTCACCCTCGACTGCGAAAGACTTCCCGCTGGATCTGCACTCCAAATGACCTACGAGGGTGAGGGCGCCAAGGATGTGCCTCTCGTGGCCGAGAAGAACCTGATCACAAAGACTGCTCTCTATGTCCTCTCCACCTACGGCATCAACTCTTTGCCTCCACTCAAGATCCATGTCACAAACCCCATCCCTCTGGGTCGTGGCCTGGGTTCCTCAGGCTCAGCCGTCGTAGCGGGAGTCGTGCTTGCCAACGCAGCAGGAAAATTGGGCATGACTAATGAACGCATGTTGGATTACTGTCTGATGGTTGAACGCCACCCAGACAATGTTGCTCCCGCCTTGTTTGGTGGATTTGTAGCCAGTTTCTTGAGAGAGCTGGAGCCAGAGGAGCTGGAACCAGCCAGCATCCCAAGATCGGAACCTACAAGGAATGGAGCAGCACAACCACCAACACCCGCCACAGACATTGGACATTACATTCAATTGGGATGGGCCAAAGAGATCAAGGCCATTGCTATCATTCCAGACTTTGAGGTTGCGACCGAGGATGCTAGAGCTGTGTTGCCAGACATGTACGAGCGTGCAGACGTTGTAAGTTCTCCTTACCCTGCGCGTGTATATTTTAAACGTTGTGTTCAATTTGCCATGATTAGGGATGGTTACTTCCCTCCTTTGCCTAATAACCTTAATTTGACGACTTGATAGATCTATAATTTGCAGCGCATCGCAGTTTTGACCACGGCATTATCTCGCACGCCCGTCAATGCTGACTTGATCCACAAGGCAATGAGCGACAAAGTCCACCAGCCCTACAGGAAGCACTTGGTGAGTTTTATTTCCCGCAACGAGAGAAGATCTATCGCACAACGTTTCAAACGAGGCTATCATTTTTTTTTTTTTTTTCGATCAATTGACATTTATTCATTGTCTTAAATTTCCCATGCTGTCGTAAAACTATAGATCCCTGGAATGTCTGAGATGCTGGAGAGGATTACGCCAAAGGCCTATCCTGGTGTTGTAGGCATTTGCTTGAGCGGTGCAGGACCTACCATTCTCGTATTAGCGACCGAGAACTTTGATCAGATCGCAGCTGCAGTCCAGGAGATCTTTACACGCCTGCCCAACGGCGGCATCAAGAGCATGTACAAGGTCCTGGATGTTGTCGATGATGGAGCCCAGACACAGTACTTTGATTAGACGATAAAGAACGTCGATAGCAGATAATGCATAGAGTTATCGCTTCCATTCAACCTCAATCTTGCATACACGTGACTTGTTAACGTGACGTTAGTAAACAGTACGAAAAAAAAAATATACAAAAAGTTGATCCTCGCTGCCCCTTCCTTCATTCTTCACCCACACCTTTCGTCAACACATTCACGCCCAAGATGGTCATGGATTTCCTCCTCCCCTCGCCACCAAAGTCCTGGTCTGCTGACAAGACCTCGGCATTCCATGCCAAGATCACGGCCCCCACCAACGCCACGATCCAGCCTGCTGGTCGCCACTTCCTCGCCCACGCACGCCGCCATATCCACTCGCGCACCTTCTCTGAAGACGAGAAGGTGACCTCGGAGGCTGAGGCTGCTGCCAAGTCGGCTGCCGGAAGCGAGCAGGACGACACTGATCTCGGTGATGAGCCCGAGGACCCCGCCATGCTCCGTCGTGACCCCAAGGACTGGAAGGATCAGGACCAGTATGCTGTCTTGGGTCTCTCTGCTCTCAGATACAAGGCCACAGAGGACCAGATCCGTCGCGCTCACCGCAGAAAGGTCCTGAGACATCACCCCGACAAGAAGGCTGCCCACGGTGGTCTCCACGACGATGGCTTCTTCAAGTGTATTCAGAAGGCCTTTGAGACGCTCATGGACCCCGTGAAGCGTCGCCAGTGGGATTCGGTTGACCCCAGCGTCTCGGATGCTGTCCCTAACGCCAAGAGCAAGTCTGATTTCTACAAGATGTACGGACCTGTCTTTGAGCGCGAGTCTCGTTTCTCGAACACTCAGCCTGTCCCCCAGTTGGGCAACGCCGAGTCTGCTCAGGAGGCTGTGGAGGGATTCTACGACTTTTGGTACAAGTTTGATTCGTGGAGGACATTCGAGTGGATGGACAAGGAGGATGGTGAGGGTCACGACTCGCGTGATGACAAGAGATACTTTGAGAAGAAGAACAAGGCTGAGCGTGCCAAGCTGAAGAAGGAGGATAACGCCCGTCTCCGTGAGATTGTCGACCAGGCTTTGTCTTTGGATCCCCGTATCAAGATCTTCAAGGAGCAGGCCAACAAGCACAGGAATGCCAAGAAGCGCGAGAAGGAGGAGGCCGAGAAGAAGGCTGCTGAGGAGGCTACTGCTGCCGCTGCTGCCGCCGAGGCTTCCCGCATTGCTACTGAGGAGGCTGACAAGAAGGGTCGTGAGGACAACAAGAAGAACAAGGAGTTGTTGAAGCGCGCAGTCCGTAAGGAGAAGAAGAACTTGAAGGCTTTGATCAACAACAACAACTACTTCTTGCCCGCTGGCCAGGTCGCTGGCCCCGTTGAGGTTGAGAAGCAGCTCGAGCTGTTGGATGCCCTCTTGGACGGAGCTAAGGGATTGGACCAGCTTGAGGCTGTTCGCCAGGCCTTGGAGGATGGTGTCAAGAGCGGTAACATTGCCGAGGTCTTCAAGGCCGAGGTTGCCAAGCGCTCTGCATAAACTCGCATAGATTCCTTTTTTTTTAAGCACTATATCCAGTCTTCAAATCAAATACATGTGCGCAATCATTGTGAATAGCCCTGAAAATGAATGGCGCCCAAAGTGTGTTGCCCACAATTCGCCGTCAAGATAAAAGCGAAGCCCTGACGAGCAGTAGCAAATACTCAAATGAGAACTTTGAAGACTGGAGTGGAGAAAGGACATGGGCTAGTTGAAAAGGGAAGCAGGTTGAGAAAATGTCGTGGAATGATGCTGCCTGGCATTGAGAGAACGGGGTTTCTTTATTCTGTGTACAGGGCGACGACATGGGAGCGTGAAATAGTAGGGTGAAATAGGGTGTTGTAATACATTAATACATGAAGATGTCCTGAAAATATAAGGTCGTCGATCCACTGTTGTCGTCGCTGCTGCCATCGGTCAATTATGGTTCGCCATTCTCGTCGCTGTCGTGCAGATTCCTCGGTCGCCATACTAGAGCGGATGCAAAAGGATCCCCCTCAGTGTTAGACAAAAATTGCCCTCAAGCCTTCCCAATATAATCAAGCTATACGCATCTCAGTACACAGTACGCAAGCTTACCTTGGATGCAGCCTGGATTTTCTTCGGTGCCTGGACACACAGTCGAGATCACATCCTCGACGTATGGATTCCATGCAAAGTCCGACACCGTCCGGCTACGCAGAGAAGGTTGGGTTGAGTTAGTATACATTTTTTTTTTTTTTTTGGTTTCCTTTTCTTATTCTTTTTCATAGCAAATACATACTCTTGAGCGCGATGAAGAAATAATTCGTCCGGATGCTGTTGCGGGGTTGTTACGTTAACAGGACCGTCAAATTTCTTGACCTTCCAGATCTTTACCACACCATCCATTGTCAGACCGGCGACGCAGTCCGAGTGATGTGGGGACCACCGCGCCTTGCGGATTGGCATGCCCATGTGGTGGAAGGTCGCGTATGCCTATTGATTTTTTTTTTTTCAAGAAACCCCGACGGTTAGTATAACATGCCATCACCCCAAAAAAAAAATACCACGATTGGCAAACAAAGAACTGTATTGCCAGCAGCATGCTGCAATATTGCAACATACATCATGATCCATCTTTCGAACATCCCACACACGGATAGTACTACTGTGGACCGACATAAACTCATTTGAATTATTAGGGTTCCACTCGATATCATAAACAGGATCAAAGAACCTGCGCTGAACGCTAGTCGCATCTTTGACCCGACAAGCAGTGGTCGTTCTAGCAGCCAGAGATGGCGACCGTGGATCCCAGTGCGCAATCTGAGCATGTTCGCTCGATCCCACTAGGACTGTCGAATCGAACCCATTGATAGAAATACCAGTCGAGTAAAACCGGTACTCAGTATCAATATCTGTCACCGCCGAGCGATCCACGCTAGCTATTCAAGGAAAGATAGGCACGAAACCAGTGTTAATAGAAATGCTCAACCTCCAACGGAAAACTTCAGCTGCAAGCTTGCAGCCACCTAAGCTTACTTGTGGAAGTGTGGCTGTTAGATGATACAGTCTTGTACAAATCGTAGCTGCTGATAGTTCCGTTGTGATCTGTAAGCAAAAAAAAAAAAAAAAAAAATAATTCTAGAGCCATACACATATGTATCGTCGAGAGACGTTGGCTTTTCTAGTCAAACAAACGAGTATTCTTACCAACACTGCAGACATCCATGCCCCGTGCGTCGAACCAGACCTTGGGCCACGGTTCAGAATTGATTCTATTATGCACCAGAGCATCGTTAAATCAAGTGTCGCCTACAGTCCATTTCAAGACCCTGCAAACTGACGAATACTTACAACGCAACTGGGATCTTGGCCTGCTCCAAGTTATCTCTCATATCCCACACATGCAGGGTACTTCCACCGTTCACTGTCGTCGAGGATGTCACAAGGTGTCCAGACTCTAAACATCTACGAATAGAGCACACATAGGCGTGGTGTTTTTAGTCAAAATGAAATCTCTGCCATTACCACGAAAAGATGTGTAACAGCGTTGAATAATTGCTTACTTCATAGCCATGATATTACCGCGACCAGTGACATTCATGCCCTCTGCAAGTGTCTATAGTAACAAAATATCAAAAGTCGCCCAGATATTATTCTCTCGTACTCATAGCATTTTATCCGACAGCCGAATTTACATAGGTCTTTACGTCAAATGACTCGGTCAAGTGGCCGTTGTTACGAATGCTGAGAACTTCGGCAGCCGAGTCTTTGTCTCCATATTGCCGCATTTCCACTGTTAGACACGACGCCACAGGGTATGCCCTTCGTGATCCCAACGGCGTAAAAGTCGATCCTATTGAGCAAAGCGTTCATATATCGTGGTGTGAGTCCTGCGCAAATGATCTACAAATTCAAATATGGCAGGCTTCCTATATTACCATAATGTAGCCTGAATGTAGAGATATCTAATTGCGAGCCCCAGGCTAACGTTGAAATGGAGACTAGACCCTGCGGGGACTTTGACGACAGGCTGTATAATGTCTCGTAACACAGAAATGCAGTGTCGCACCATTCCGAACGATTACTTTCAAATCCCTCGGTTCTTTCGCCTGTCCTATACAAGTACGAAGGAAGAGACTTGCTCCTGATCTCTCCCGGATGAAGGGTGTGCGGTAAACGGACGATTGATTTTGAAAAATGTACACTTCTCTGTTGTTCAGAAATTGACAATGTTTTCCTCGGTTGAGCGCTGGGGTTGCCATTGTTCCTGTGATGATTGTTGAGACTACTGTTGAGATTGTTACCCTGAGTCCTCTACAGAGGTTCGCCGTTTTTGAAAACGTAAAGGAGGGTGAGCTAACGATATATCACGCTTCAATTCACAAAGTATACAAGAATGTAGTACTGCTTACCGGAACAACATGTGCCACCTGAGTAATCGAGCGTTTGGCGTCTGTAACATTCATCGGTACGTCGATCAGGTTTCCTTTGGCTTTTTCGGGGACCTTGGGAGGAGTCCAGAAATCCGGCGCATTCAGGGAACAATTCTTGAGGTTTACAAATCTTGGGAAATGTCCATTGATGCGGAGTTGACTGTCCTAGAAGAGAAAAAAAAAAAAAAAAAAATGGAAAAAAAAAAAAAAAAAAAAAAGGTGGTTACTTCTGATGTTCCAGCAGTTTAACGAGAACCTAATCCACAATCGAACAAGATCCACACCTTTTTCTTTCTGCCAAACTCTTTAATCACGGTGAATTGCGCTTGCTTCGCGCTTTCTTTTGTGGTATAAGATATCATGGAATAATTTATACCCGACCGCTCTCCACGGCGCTGTATTACTGTAAATGCGAAGCGGACAAAAATTAGTTGTAACGAGACCCCTTCCAATATACAGTTTATTAAAACGAACGGGCGTGGAGGATTGCTCTATACCTGAAATAACAGCTCCGAAGCGCGAAAATCGTTTGTAGATTTTCTTTGCACAAAAAAAATAAGGCAGTAAGTAGGGTTAGGGCCTGATACCTCTCAAGTCGGAGCCTGATGATCTTAGATCGGCAAGAATCCTCAGAACTAAATCAGCTGAAAGAATCCGGGTAGGTATGCGGTTTACCTCTGGTCTGACAAAGCTAGGCAGCTCAATCTGAATTTCCGGAATTGTATTGTAGATCTGCGCTGGGAAGAACTCGAGGCTGACAAAGTGTTGTTTGAGCTCCGTGAAGTTGTGTTTCCTGCGGGGAAGCAATAGAAAGATTGTTGAGTATTAAGAGTTCACGGTCCGGATCCATTCTCCTAGGCATATTCAGTAATCCTCTGGGTTCTCTGTTTCCTTACTTGAATATCGCCATGGCCTCATCTAAAGAGCTCACGTTGATTTGGAAAGTCACAGTAGACATCTCTGAAGTCGTCGTGTCGCCGAACGACGTAACGCTGACATCAGAGCTGAGTCCAAGGAATGTAGCGAGCTCCTTGGCTGTGACACTACGGAAGTAGCAGGTTATTGTTGATTAGTGGCGGTTATCTGGAGAGCAATTGCAGATCTGGCGTTCTCCCTCCTCCTTGTTTGATATGGCCCAAGAGAAAGGTGTAGGCATAATACGAAGGCACCTAGGGAGTAATAGGCGCGCACCTCTTGTGGACATTCCTCGCAAGGATCGTTGTTATGTTGTCGCTCCTGCTGGTCATGCTTTCGTGCCGCGGGTTGTTTCCATGGGTTGAATGAGACCGTGGAGGGAACAAGCTGCATCTTGAACAGATCAAGGTACGGCAGTCACGACGCACTCTCAGACCAAGTGCCGGGGCGTAGGGATAATTTCTTGTGTTGGCAAAGCACCGCCCACTCGCATGGATGTGAAATGTCGGTGCAGCTCCTTCGTGACCGCTATCCTCCAAGCACTTGCGCGTTCTACTCGTTTTGCCGCCATATTATATTACGCGTCTCTCGTACTGTTCCCATCAATAATCATCATTCCTCTTCTCTAATCAAACGAACATCGCCTCGCCATGTCGAATCTACAGCAGCCCACCTCAAGTACAGGCTCCATTACAGATAACGTTCTCGACTGCGACAGCGTCCTGGAGTTGCTGCAGCAGCTTCTCTCCAGCAGCCGCACAACCACCACCACAACTGGCGAAGCTCAAACAAAGGGAGAGTCTACATCAACATCTGGGCCTTCAGCAACCACGCCAACACTCCCTACGACGATCCTCAGCACACCGTATGAAGGGCTGGCAGCGTTGTCCCATGCCATGATGACATCCGTCGGGTTCCGGCTTGTCGGATTGGGCGAAGACGACTCGCTCGAGGCTGAGCGACTGAATATTGAAGGTACTTTTTTTGCTTGGACACTGCAATCACGAACCCATTGATGCGCTTTTCTAAGAAGCTGCGCTAATACTAATTTGCCTGGGGTTTGTTCTTCATCTTTACTTGATAGATATCAAAAAGGCGAATGTTTTGCCAGAGCGATGGAACGCGTCGAAAGAGAGCTACTCTTTCAGATACACACACTCGCACTCTCAGCTCACCTACTTGATCAAATGCATGCGTATGGCTGGAAAGTGCGTCATCCATGGCACAACCATCGAGGTAACTTGTTTTTGACTGCTTATATCGCATTGCCGGCTCATCTCAGCAAAAGGTTATGTCCTGACAATTTTCCTTGATAGACAAGCAAAATTTGCTCATTGGAACTCGAGGTCAAGGACTTCACCTCGCTTTCATATTTCCCGCTCACAACTGCAACAGACCTGGATAGGGACCCGCTTTGGAACGCCTTCATTTCACGGTCGAGGATCAACGATCTCATTGGACAATTCAAGATGAAGATTGTGCAGCAACTCATCCCTGGTCTTTCCAAGCCAGGTTATCAGGAAGAGAGAATTCCGGCCAGCAGCTCAACGGCAACAACTGGAGGTGAATCGACCTCTGGAGCAGGTAGCGGTAGTGGACGTGGAAGACCTGGACCAGGATATTACCCAGATGACCCCTCTGGATTCCCCGGCATCGGAGGTATCCCTCATCCGGGTCGACCAGGGTTTATTCCTCGACCACCGATCTTCGATGACCCATTCTCGGCTGATGACTATTCGGGAATGGGAGGAATCGGTGGCCGTAGTCCGTTTGAGATTGGACGAAGTGATCTGGATCCATTTGGAGGTCGAATCGGAGGAGGTATTGGGGGTATTGGAGGTATGGGAGGTTTTGGTGGTGGTATTGGAGGAAGCACTGGGGGCGGCATGTATGTTGGACCCAACCATCCGATGTTCAGAAGACCGTCTCCAGGAGGAGTTGGTGGTGGAAGCGGAATTTATGGTGGGCCACAGCCATTGCCGAGAGGATCTGTACCTCCGGGAGCAAGATTTGACCCAATTGGACCTTTTGGTCCTGTAGGAGGGAATGCGCCTGGTGCTGGTACTGCTCACGGGGACCTTCGTCGAGGACCTACACCGGGACAACGTGGCGCGGGGAGTGGAGTTCCGTAAGATATTTTTGTTGGCTAGTTCTTTCTACTATGTTCGCGCATAAGAATAAGGAGTCATGCTAACATGTATTTACCTATTTCTAAATAGATTCTCTGGTGAGCCGGACAATGATGAGGCGCCTCCACCAGGATACATGGACATGTTCATGTAACGTCGGCGACCAATTTTGTATATATTGTGCCTTTCAAATAAATTTGCTCACCGAGGCCAAAAGACCCAAGGGATAAAATTTTGATAACTTGGTTCTAAAATTTAACTAATGGGTCTGAAATATGGTGACCTCGATCAAATTGACCAGACTTTGTCTCGTAAAACGGCCGCCGAACGCACAACAAAATATGTTGCTGGTGGCTCCGGAGTGGTCGCTTCCGATCTTTTTTGATCCTCGATATTTTGGCGCTTTTCAAATGATCCGAAATATTAAGTAGCAAACCAAACCAGACCCGATTAAATTTTTGCGAGGTCCGATCAATTTGTAGTCAGGTGACCAATGAGGTCCGGCTAACAATTTTGATCGGATTGAAAAGCACAATAGCGCAAGTATTTGCAGTGGGCGCTGCCAGATGTGACCTATGCAAATAAAAACATAAGAAAACACGGACAAAATTCAAGGCCATGATAAGATGTCTTCCATACGCAGTCTCTAATTTATCACTTGATGCATACATGTAACCAAACCAGTTAACTGTGAATCGAGTGCAATTGACGCATCTGGGGTTCAAGCAGGCGGCTTAGTCTGGAATAGCGAAAAACCATCAGTCTCAAGACTTGTCGGAGAGACTAAGATACCAGTACTTTTTGAGTCTAGTTACTATGAATATCATGCTTGCCAGATTTATGTCCGCATCGTACGTACTTTACAGCAGAGCCGGCTCGCCCACGGCTCTTTGCTGCTTTAGCAACCGTTTATTCAGGTGTCTCAATCCTCCAGTATCCAATAAATTAAGTGCAGCTGGCGGGGACCTGAACGCCCCACAGCCACACTGTGTTACCTAAACTGCCAGACGCGCTCTTTTGCAGAAATAAGGTTAGATTTTTGTGCGTCGCGTCGCGTGGCTTTCCCAAGCTTGTTCTTTGACCCCACACTACCAAGTAACAGAGTACAGGGGTCACTCCTCGGTATCGAGGCCCCGATCAATCAGATCTTTGGCATTCGTGGCAAGAAGGCCAGAGCAGGCGAGCGATGATATTGACGACGAGATGCCGAAATGGGTTAGTTGAAGAGCGTTCACCATGGATAGTGTGTGGGCAGAGAACTGTTGGTATTACGGAGTATACACCTACCTTGTGACATTCATAGAGGACACAACAGACGTATTTGAAGCAAGGAGAGTTAAGAGACGAGTATTCAGGTACAGGCTGGATGGGACTCGCGGCTTGGTGTATCGTGATGCAGACAACCGGGAGGAGGCGTGTATCCTGGAGACAGATGTGGAGGCTATCCTGGCTCGGGCTCACGATGCAGTTAGGCACTTTGTAGCCGAGTCAAATCTAGCGCGTCAATCCGTAAGCACGGTTGATGGCCCACGATGTGCCGTGATGTCTACCATTGGGTGAAATCGCGTAAGCAGTGCCAAAAGTATGGGGTTAACGTGAAGAATAACCAACTGCACCCTACAGCCGCTGAGTACTGAAGTCGTGTTCATTGATTTAATCGAGGATCCACTAGTGATGTCAAGTGGAGCAACAACAATTCATGTCACCGTTGACTCCTTTACCAAGCGGATGGAGGTGTGGGCCTTTTGAGACAAGACTAACGCAAGTGCGAAGGCCATTTATGTGCAGCGCTTTATGTGCCTATCATAATCCGGAGAGATGGAGTACCCAAGTTTAGAACAGAGTTTAGGAAGATGTGGATGATCGGCGGACATGTAGTACCCATGGTGCTGTGGAGTGCGCGGCGAAGAACACTATGACCGAGCAACGAACCTCAAGTGGACGATTAGCGACCTCTACTGTAGCATCACGCCAATCAGTTTGATCAAGGAGTGGGACCCTCTTTGGTACTACCCTGGCAATTGCTCGCGAAGTGATACACAAGTTCGTCGGCCACCTGGAGAGACAAGCGACTGAGCTCATCTTGCAGCCAAGATTTAAGACAACGGTCGACCGTGAGAAGGAGCGTGGTATCACAGCAATACACAAGAAGGCAAAGTACCCCGGGCCTCGAGGCGAGTGGAGAGATAGCCATGGATATGTTTCTGAGAACGGTTACTGTCCCAGTGGTGGGCGTCTGGAGGACCATGAAGTCGGGATCTGTCCAGGACCCACACTTGACCCACACGACGCGGATCGTACGTTACTACAGAGCCTGCTGGGAAAGAGGTGCCTGAGAACCGTGGAGAAGGTGGGGAGGATAAGTTTTTGGTGGAAAATGTCTTCAAGTTTTTAACACCCTGACGAAGGGTAGAAATAGTTGCGTGGGACCATTAGGTTAGCCCATGGGAATGCGACTGGCTATATAGCGTTGGTGAATACCTTCATTGCGAAGGGGTAGATTTCCTCAGAGGATTTTGGCTTTGTTTTCGTCACGTTAATAAACCAGAGAGACATGTTGTTATCCACGGTGCTGTGGAGTGTCTCTATCGAGATTGCCCATCTGTCACAGCAGGACACACTATCAAGCCCAAGGATGCCAACGCAGCAGTGAATATTTCTCTAGCGGGATCATCACAATTACTCACTCCTGATCGCACGCGGCTCCCTCCTTTTTCTCACCGCCACCGCCTTCAACAAAATACTATTAACGCCAAAGTCATCTCTGGGATTCCCTACAAGTTTTCTGCATCAAGGCTCGATGCCAGTAGAACTTCCTCAGGAGGGCTTATAGACTAGTTGTAAGAAATGTTTTTAGACTGACAGGCCGCTAACACTTTTCATTATCCTTTACAGGTCTACATTCGCAGAAGAATAAAAACCAAAAGCACCATAACCAGTATGGGGACATCGTCCTACCAAAGGTCTGGGCGATGTAAGGGAGAGGTACACATGAGTGGGATGAACGACATGGTTCCGCTTAAAACGCTTACAATGAGCAGCGGATACATTACCTGCTGGTGGTGCCTGTTGATGTATG
>MU616834.1:0-13306 GCA_025201705.1 Dissophora ornata | reverse complement strand
ACGAAACCTATTCCATTAGTGCCAGAGATGGTGCAGGGTACTCTTCTACGTCTCGGGATATCAGACGGATCTACAGATGGCACGAAGGACGACATGGCAATCTCACTCCTCCCCAAACCTTCTATTTCGAGCCAGGACAATCCACGATCTGTATGGGATCCAGTTTGGCATGCTACTCCAAAAGGGATTCTGCTCAAGGCCGTTCAGGACAGAGATCAGCGGAATGCGAATGTGGATAATCAACCAGACCAATTAATGGACATCAAACATGAGATTCTATTCACTGGCTCAGAGGTAAAAGGTGCGGTTGATAAGATAGGAGCGGATATTCGTGCAATTCTTCCTTCAGAGTCTAGTCTGAAAGACATCCAGGATGCACTCAAGTCCTACTATGAACAATACCTCGTCATCCTTCGAGTCTCAGGATACAAACTGGATCTGAAGACATACTTCGTCAATCTAGCGATCGTGGAGGCGCCAGCACAACGAAAAAAGGAAAAGCAAGATCTCAAGGAGCAGGCCGCCGTCTTTCATCGAATCCCGAGTATCGATGCTGTAGAAAGAACCAATATGCAGTCGTCGATTCACTTGGATCAACTTTTCAACAAACGCAAGCTACGTGATGGAAGTGAAAACGTTCCTAAAACAATTTTGGTGCAAGGACGAGCAGGGATCGGCAAGACAACACTGTGCAAAAAACTTGTCCATGTACATCAGACCGGACTGTGGGGAAACCTTTTCGACGCCGTACTGTGGCTCCCATTGCGTCAGCTCAAAGCATTCAAGAGCCGCACTCTGGAAGGCCTATTACGCGAGAAGTTCTTTACTCAGGGCCTTGGCAAAGGAGATTCATTAGCCCGCACACTGGAAACTTGTGCTCAAGAAGGCAGAGTTCTTTTCATCCTGGACGGTCTAGATGAGATTGTGACAGATACAGAGTGTGATGAAGGCATTGCCTTGAGATCATTCCTAACAACTCTGCTCACGCAACAACATGTCGTCATCACTTCAAGACCCTCAGGCTTGGACAGATCACTATTACCATCAATAGATCTGGAACTTGAGACCGTTGGATTCAGTCAGCAGAATGTCAATGAGTTCCTGGCCAAGGTACTCAAACCCGAAGAAGTGAGGACAGTCCAAGACTTTATTCAACAGACGCCATTGATTCAAGGGCTGCTCAATATTCCTGTGCTACTCGATGTGATCTGCTTCAGCTGGGATTCACTTCCAAGGGACGATCCCACGATAACCATGACGGGACTGTATCAACTAATGGTGCGGAAACTGTGTTGCAAAGATGCACTTCGGCTCAAGAAGACAGCTGGAGGAAAGGATTTGAAAGAGCGAGAAATCAACAAACTAGCACCAAAGCATATCGATGAGCTGATGGCTATTGAGTTGCAACATCTTGGGTACCTTGCGTTCAAAGGGATGAAGAACAACCACCAAATCGAATTCGATGAAACAGCTCTACTCAGCGCCTTCGAGGATCTCAGAGAGTACGGTGCAACAGACCTTTTCCCACCTCAGCTCCTAGAAATGATGAAGCAGACGTCATTTTTGCACACAGCAGATACAGATATGGATACCAGCAACAGCGGTTCTCAGCAAGCCTGGTATTTCTTGCATCTGACATTCCAAGAATATTTCGCAGCAACATGGATAGCCCGGCATCTACAAGTTAAACAACCACACCCCACAACTGAGATAATGACGGTGGAGCAAGTGAAGGCATTTGTGCAAGAGCATAAATACAACCCTCAATATGAAATTGTGTGGTGGATGGTAGCAGGACTGCTAGATGGAGAGGCATTAGAAGAGTTTTTCGATCTTTTACAGGGATCGCCACGCGATTTGATTGGAGGTCGCCATCAGCAAATACTGACATCTTGCCTGAATGAGGCTCGAGCTCGATTGGATACCACGGTCATGGCCAGATTAGACGCGGAGCTAATGAGATGGCTGCACTTTGAGATTCAAACCTGCCACAGCAAACACGGCAGAAGCATATTGGGTTGTCAGACCTCATTTCCAGAGACCCTTCTAGTTGAGAAGTTGGGTTCAGTGTGTTCCTGGAAAACAAATCTTGTACAAACTTTGGGAGCTCGTTCTACATTGTCAGAATCGGCTATCCAGTCCCTCACTAGTGCCCTTAAGGATGAAGACGCAAATTTCAGGAGTTCAGCAGCATCAGCATTAGGCAAGCAGCCTATGTTGCCTGAATCGGCCATCCAGTCCCTCATTGGTGCACTCAAGGATGAAGACGCAAATGTCAGGTATTCAGCAGCATTAGCATTAGGCAAGCAGCCTATGTTGCCTGAATCGGCCATCCAGTCCCTCATTGGTGCACTCAAGGATGAAGACGCAAATGTCAGGTATTCAGCAGCATTAGCATTAGGCAAGCAGCCTATGTTGCCTGAACCGGCCATCCAGTCCCTCATTGGTGCACTCAAGGATGAAGACGCAAATGTCAGGTATCTAGCAGCATCAGCATTACGCAAGCAGCCTACGTTGCCTGAATCGGCCATCCAGTCCCTGATTGGTGTACTCAAAGGTGAAGTCGAAAATGGCAGGTATTCAGCAGCATCAGCATTAGGCAACCAGTCTGCGTTGCCTGAATCGGCTATCCAGTCCCTCATTGGTGCACTCAAGGATGAAGACGCAGATGTCAGGCAGTTAGTTACAGAAGCTCTTCATAACCAATGCCATTCACTATGCGTCGCACTTCCACGCCTGGCTGAAGATGAGATTTTTTATGTCTATAAGAACCATCTATTTCCTTATAGTTGCGAGCGCGTCATGACTTTACATATACAAGACAACAAACTTTGCTTCTACACGGAACAAGGCCTTGTGCGCTCAGAACCCATTGAATCTGATATAGAGAAAATCATCACATCGGCCTTCAAAACTGTTCAACACGAAGCAGGGGTACATGTATAAGGCACACTGGACAAATCAGTATCCTTGCAATTACCTGGCTATTGGTTTTTTCAGTTGGTAATAAATTGCCGTATTCCTCTCTTGTCCTATCTATCTATATTCTACGGATATCCATGCATTACGAATACGACAGAAGACGCCTTACGTCCATCATCTGAACCGGCCACCATTCCATGTGTCATCCGACTTTCTTTACTTCCACTTGATGATAAGTGCTAACAAAATATAGAAAGAATGGATCTACCGCGTCTGGCACTAGATTTCTTCCCTGACAAACTTATTTTCAGGTATGTCTGTTCCGCCGTGCAATATTCCATCCGGGCATCACGAAATCCAAATAATATACGTATGAGGAGGGGTTCGGCGAGGTCTAGGTGGCTGTGAACTAATTAACAGGTCTTCCATCGAAAGGTCCTCCGAGCCTTGCTCAATATCAGTTGGTGACGACTGCCGGAACCAGAGGCCATGAGGTCAGATTGCGACATTATAGGGGCGAAAGGTGAGTGCTTGCTGTTGCATTGTGCGCTATATAACCCTATATAGAATGCACACTGGCAGATACTCCTGTCATGTGGGTGGATATGACAACCTGGAGTTGGATCAACGGACACGTTGGCTCTCTGCTATTTTTTTTCGTTCTTCTGTCTCTATTGTTATGCGGTGGTGTCGTCGGAAAGGTTGGTGTGTTGTTAGTAGGATCGTGGGGAAGTATGATGGCTCAAAGCAAAGAGCAACAGCAAGGAAAGAGCAAAAGGAAGAGGAGGACGAGAACACGGGGGCAACTGCAGATGAAGTGAGGGAAGAGCACAGTGTGAGGTCGTTAGAAGTCAGCCGATATGATTACGATTGATGAATTACGGACTTGGCAAGAAAGGATGACAACAAATGGGAAGCTGGGTATGTAATGGCAGCGCCACAGTTGTGTCAAGAGGCGAAACACCAGCTTCCAGTGCAAAAATATCCCCTGTATTGTAGGAGATATGCAGCAATGGCCGCAAATTCACACATCCTGGCCAAGAAGATCAAAGTAGAATACCTTGGACCAATGGGCAGATAGAGGACGGAGAGGCAGCTCGTGCTCAGTGACTTTATGAGCCATTCTGCCCTCGTGGATCCATTGCGGGATAGTGTTCCAGAAATTTCCAACCTCCACCTCGAATGATAAGAACATAGGGGCAGAGCCATTTACATGAAATACATTTCCAAAAGAAAGAATATCTGCAACGAGAGGATTTAGCGCCTACTATCAATTGTTTGGATTGAGAGACGTGGGAACAGGAAGAGCATCGTTTTTGAGCTGAAAAATGCACGAGCGGGTTAGAAATGCTAGCAGGGCCAATCTCTGTTATTGCCATGGCTTTTGACGATAATCGTGGAAACATTCCTTAACGAAGTGATACTGGAGGAGGTTATCAAGTTTATGGGCTTCGCATCGAATGTCCCCGACTTGCTGAGAGGGTAAGGTATAGAGATGGCCATGTTGCGGGTGTTGCTAAAATCTCCAAGCTTCTCAGCCAACATGGTGACACTAGAACCGACACGCGAAATCAATCTCCCAGGACTTTGGAATAGTCCGCTTCTTAGATAGTCTAACTCGCCGACCAAGATTGAAGATCGATGGAAAGATATACCCTTTTGTCCCCTCCGGAACCTTTTTTGTGCTGGCGGGTAAATTGCGGCATGAAGAGAGGCATCGGCCGATGCTCCGTTGCAAGTCGTTCGGTCGTTCTTGCTCAAGAATCGACAGCGCGATTGATTTGAGAGCACTAGCGGGATGCATATACTGGTGGTTGAGCAGTTTAGGTTCAACTAATGGTTGCACATCCCTCGCCTTCTTCGACGTTAGTGAGTTCATTGCTTCTTTCTCAACTGAAATCCTTGACTGAAAGTGGCTGATGTCTTCTGATCCTGAAGTCTTGTTCGGTGAAGTACAACGGTTACCCTCCTTCAAGAAATTACTCTGCTGCCTCCAGCCGTACCCCTCATCCGCATCTTCTGTTCGAGGGTCCTTGAACTGAAAAAAAAAAAAAAAAAAAGTGACTCAAATGTTGGTGGCCGTTCTATGCTTTGGAAACTTGATTGATTACAGAAAGTAGTATTACACGTTACGGAACGAGAATCCGGGCAAAATTCTATAGACCAAAGTCATTCACGTATATTCATGGGAAATTGGCACATGCATATTGTGAGCCCAATGCCTGTCGATGTAAGCTAACGGTATTTAACCATGCTCGTCATACCAAACAGCCGCCTCGTGTGACAAACAAAAGATGACCACCATTGGTGTTTAATAACTTCTTCCCACAAAGAAGTGTGTATAGATGCAGTCACTAGCAATGAGATCGACAACACCGTCGAAACAATGCGATAGACCCATGCTTTAGGTCTTCGAACATTATAAATACCATGCAGATGCCCGCATCCTTGGTAGGTCATTCACTCACAACAACACTCTCCTCTACCACAAAACACCCCCCATCTACTATCCAAAATGAAGTTCCAGTCTGCCTTGCTTCTCGGTCTCGTCCTGGCCATTGTCGGAGCCAACGCCCTCCCTGCCATTGGGGCCAACGGTGCCATCCAAGAGCGCGCTGTCCACGTGGAAGCTGAGGCCAACACTTGCTTCCACCAGGATGGATCCGTCTGCTGCCGCATCGCCGGTGAGACCCTCTGCACCTAAATCTGTCAAGTCGATATTTACTCCGTCAAGCCGAGATTATTTTTTTTTCCGCCTCGAGATATTAAGAAGTCATGCCATGGTCAAGCGCGCAAAGTGACAGAGTTTCGTACTCTGTAATAAAATCATTTCGAGCCATGTCTTCTACACAATGCCATATTTACTATTGCTGCTTGGCCAGACCAAACCTTTTGCGTGTAATTAGATGAGACTAGCAGCCATTAACTTGAACAGAGGGATATTCAGGGCATTGATGTATCCATCGATGAGGAAGCCCGTGGCAAGTATCAATTGTGTAATGAGATTAGAGGTCCTGCATGCGAACAGTACAGCCGGCAACGATATCCTTGTCTAGAATGCCAAAGATCTAATTGATAGGGGTCTCGATACCGAGTGACTATTGTACTCTGATGCCTGGTATTACGGGCGCAAAGATCAAGCTAGATTTCCAGAGGGAATACCACGCGACGACACACTCTCGCCTCACCTCATTGGCCTGCATGTCAAATACCACCACGTCCAAATTCCAAAGATATGGTCCGGCCTGAATTATTTTTATTGATCCGCCTTGCCCTTTCTTCACAGCCCTTTCTTCAACAAACGTGTCCCAAACATGGTCATTCTGCGTCCGTGGTTTTGTTTGGTTGCTCTTACATTCCAAAAAAAAAAAAAAATGCCAAACGACGCGCCTGGCGGCCTTTCAGTGTCGCCTACGCAGTACTGGCCGTTGTTTACCACGCTCTCAGGACGCAGCGTGTTACGTCTTACAATATCCTCGACGCCTATACCTCGTTTGTGTCTTTTTTAGGAACCCCTCCTCGAAGCACATGGCTTCAGCGGTGATCGCCGACCACCCCAGTTCAGTGTGCAACTCGCAACAATACTACTCCGACGTAATCTCCACTGCCGTAATGCGACCTGCTCTCAGACACCACAGCAGGATGCACTTTCATACCAAAGGGTCCGTTCAAGCAGAGATGGCGGTGTCGTGTCCCACAATGAATATTGTATCCTTGCCTATATATCTATTGAGAGATTTACGACGCCCCCCAGGCGGTCATGGGCTGGTTCAACCAACTGGACGAAAACGGATCAAGGAAGCGATTCGCGATTGTCCAAGTTGACGGTTGGAGAAACTGCATGTGGCAGAGCAATTGGTTTTTTTTCAGAGCTGACAACCTGAAATTGGGATCGACAATACGAGAATGGTGTCCTGTTAAGGAGATGAATAAGGACTACGCAACCAGAGTCGCGAGTACAGTTGCAGCGATGAATAACGCAGTAAAACTTAACCCCGTTGGTCGCATTGCTAATGAACTTAGGCTGGATCATGGGCAGCTCCAAACCCCCCCACACAAGGGGCTGAGGCAAACGCGCCAGCCGTGACCAGGGAAGCAACCATAGACCATGGCTACCATGGGAACTCCACCTCGGAGTTGTTTGATCGGCTCTTTGAATGGCTATGCCAGAATCTGACCGTCGTGGGACTAGGTCCATGCAATACAACATTCACTTGAAAAGAGCCTCCCGTCACTTCCACAAAGTCAGCAAAAGGCCCTCAAAGACAGTAAGCTCTCAGAAATCCAGGATTCTATGGTCCCAACACCCCCTCTTCCAGTGGCAAACTGGCAAACTAGCAACCAAAGGAGAAATGGCATGACCACCCAAAAATGAAAGTACTTTAGTCGATTCAATATTTAGAGGTAGACTCCGTATAGGTTCTCTGTCGATCAATTCAATATTTGAACTGCAAGAGCACGGCGGAACTAACAGCAATGGCGTTTACAACGACGGAGTGCCTGATCGCTGTGAGGCTTTGAGAAGAAAACAACAACCTTGGATGGCTAGAGGCACCTTTGGGCGACGACACCCCCAGTAATACGCGAACGCCATCTGAATGGACAACAACTTGCGCCTTCTAGGCGGTGATTGTGGCGGTCTAAGTCCGGATGGTGTTGTCTCTTGCCATAGAGCGGCTCTCGATCTTCTCGCAGACCTCCCCCCGCGACCACAGGGACTTTCTTTGCGGTCTACTCCTCCTGATATCGCTTTGAGAGTTTCTGCGGACAGCGGTCCAACTTTTGGGGATAGAAACGTAAGGCCATTTTAGAGCAGGTCGTGGGGCTGGAAATTCCATCAGCTCATATTCTCGATAACAATGATAATAAGAAAAAAAATACTAAATGCGCCTCCCAATAACAGGGGCAACAAAATTGTTTATTGTCTATGCTATATTCTATGTGGATGAGATTGATGATTGATGATGATGATGATGATGCTGATATTGTCCTACCTCCGGTACTTTTCCACAAAGGCACCAGCCTGCGAAAACACCAAGAATGTTACTGCACTTGAAGGCGCAGCCTTGACCAATCCCGGAAGTAGGCCTTTATACAACGCCAGATAACCTTCCATCCTCACAATATGGACTATGCACCTCCAAACACTGTTTGGCAATTTCTCCGAATAAATTTTCATTGACATCTTTTGTTGTTCCGATCCCTGGATCTGCAATCGCTTCCTGACCATATCCAGAGGATAGACACCTGTCTTGGAGATAATGCCCGAGAGCGCACCGCACATCAAATCCTCAATTCCTAAAAAGAACTGTCCAACTTTACGCTTCTTCCTCTTCTCGTTCTCAGGCTGCGACGACGGTAATGACGATCCTGTTGTAATGGTGGGTTTCGAATATGAGGACTCGATGTTGGCCTTGTATTTTAACCATGCAGCAAGACTCTTCAGTGTGTCGTAGGATCCAAACACGATTCCCATGTAAGGAACTACTTGGATTAGTGCTGGAGACATGCCTCTGTAGAAGCCTCTGATTCCGTCCAGTTGATAGATATGCCGGGATGCCTGTATAATTCCTGTGTATACCTAGTGTTGTTCGCGTAGTTCAGCGTCAAATCCAAGCATCAGATATTTGCGTTTAAAGGAGATGCAATGAGCATACTTCATAGAACCCCCCCTAGGTATATGAACTATCTCATACTTTGATATCCCGTTGCACAGCAAATCGAGTCCTGAGCAAATCGAACGGATATGTACTTGCAGTCGCCACGATACCTGCATTCGCACCTGCAATAAACGATTGCACTGCTGACGCCTTTGTCAAAGTAGCAACGATGCTCAATGGTGCAGCCACCACCGCCAATCCTGTTGTTGGAACAATTGTACCACTTCCTGTTATCGCTGCCGCTGTAGCAGCGGCTTTTTGAGTAGCAGTCTCTGCTGTCTTGTTGAGCAAGACTTTTGTTTGTTGATACACCAAGAATTGAATCCCGCTGTAGGTTAGGTACAGGTACTCGGCCGCCAAGTTACCCTTCCATAACCCCTAAAAAAATGCAGAGGAAGTAGCTCAATTGTGAGCTTTTCTGGTCCCAGTCACAAAACTCTGAAGGAATCGAATCGGAGAAGGGGGGGTTGACTTACTCGAATGCCCTCCTCCCGGGCAATTGTCGCCATGCTTGAAAACATGCCTCTGTACTTTGGTTGCTGCAGCTTTGCTGCATTCGCTGCGGTCGAAGATGACGACTCAGGGCCTGCTGTTGCAGCTTTGCGTTTTAGAATGGTGGATAGGTCCTTTCTCTGTGTTTGCATCTATTGGTCATCAAGGTGTCAGCGTTAAAAATCATTTTGTGTTGGAAAAGTGCGACGCAAAATGCCAGGGGGAAGGAGGGGGGGAAGCCGGGAACGGGAGGGGGGAAATGAATACAAGGACCGGCGAGGTTTATGATTACCTGCATGCGGATCTTGACCACGTCTAGTGGAGCAATAACAAAACGTGAGACGACACCCGAAGTCGCACCGCAGAGCACAGTCTCTGTCTTGGACAGAGTCGGCGTGCCTGCAGCGATGCTCGTTCGCTTACTACTAGAGGAGTGGTCATGGCTGGTGTCGTTGCTCATGGTAGAGCGGTTATTGTTGGACTGCGTGCTGAGTTCATTCTGTGAATGGGAGACTTGAATGACGTTGGATTGTTGATTAGCCATGGAAAGAAGAGCGATTGATAACGTTCGGATCGACGGGCGTTGTGACTAACACAGTGTGGAGGGGAATTGGCCAATCATGTTGCGCGAAAACACGTTGGTTGTTTGTTCCGGAAAAGCGAATTGATGGCGCAGACACTCTGTGGGACAAGCCTGTCTGTCTGTCTGTCTGTTTGTCTGTCTGTCAACGGATATTCTGTGTGGAACAAAGCATGCATGTCGGTTTTGATGGTGATGATGATGCACTGGGCTTGGTGCTTGTGGACAAGACCTGCAACTGCAAACGCGGACCTTGCGCCCTGCAATCTGAACAAACACTACAAAGGCCGCCCAATTTTAACGTGTGAGCACCCGCTGCTGGAAGAGCACTTGAGGATGTTCCCGCGCCTAGATATCCGAATTTTGGTTGGAAAAACAACGCGTGCAGCGCCAGAGAAGCGCGCTGTTTCTTTACTCTGCACGGCGCATGCTGCGCTCTGCTGGTGCGTTTACGCGTCGCTCCACGCGTCAAAGGAGATGCAACACTGGGGGGGGCAATTCGCATGTTGGGCCGCGGCCCCTCGGGGAGCAGACACCGCCAGCGCGGATTCCGCTTATCATGCGTGGGAGCGGCAGGCAGGGGTACAAGGACAACGGCGGTGTTTTCCCGCTGGGACACGTAAATGCACGCAACGCGTGCACAAAGAGGAAAAAAAATGTGCAAGTCACCCGTTTGGTCACTCGTCAGTCACTTGCACCGCTTGCACGTACTTCCCCCTCATCACCTCTCTTTCCCAGAGACCATCATCCTTCATCGCTGCTCTTCTTGTTCGCATCCAGCGCCCTCGCCCCCCCACCCTCTTTTCACACACACACCACCCTCCACCAGGAACACGGCCACTACCCGACATCGAACTGGATATCCACCCAACCATGGCTGCAGAGGGAGAACACTCTTGGAAATTTGCACAGTGCTTCGGCGACAAGGGCGAGGTCGAAGATATCACCGAAGGTACCGTTAGCCATCCAGCATTGTTGCTTTCTTCTTGCCTCTCCCCCCTCTCGCCCCTCTGCCGCCGCTATGTCTCTGTCTATCGGGGATGCCTGGCTGCCCAGCGCTCTTTTCAATGGCGACGTCTATTTCTCCTCTTTTTCTTTTTGTTTCTCCCGTCTTCAAAACACCCCAGTGGTGACAGATGTGATGGATCTGACGTGGGTACAAACACATGAGAGAGAGAGCCCCTTCCTTCCCTTCCCATCACTGGAGAATGCATGGTGGGACTACTTGTTGATGGATTTGTTCCTGAAAGCACCTCCCATGTGGCCACCGCACATCTGCTGTCCAATGGTCTGGATCCTTGGATTCAAAATAAATCGCCTCAACCTCAACCAATGCTGCTCTCGACAGCTTTGACGAAAAAAAAAAAAAAAGGAATATGAACAGTTAAAGAGAACGCTTAACGACCAAGCTCAATTGGGGGGGCTAATCGGGGCCCCGTCTGAATTGACGGAAAAAGTCCGCGCGTTGATGAAGGAACTTTGATCGGAGGAGAACCGTGTTTTTGTTTGTTGGCGTCTGAACGCGCGAAAAAAAAAACGCCTTTCTTCCAGTCCGATTTCTAACTTAAACGGCGACGATATCTGCAATGGAAGAAGAAGAAAAAAAAGTCATCTGGACTTTGCATTCAAATCATCCATCCCCCTGAACTGTACTCCCCGGATTGAATGTGAGGTGGCAACAACTATCGACGAGGCTAGGTCACTCTCAGCCCGCCTGCTTCAGGCTTTTCTGTCTTGGGGCGAAGGCGATTTTATTTTGTCACCCAGCACCGCCTCCTCCTTCCCACGCACTTGCTTTTGATTTCACAAGGGGGGAGTTGGGATAGCCATTGCATCATGGCAAGAGGAGGGCGTAGCGCGTGTGTTATTAGACGGGAGAGGGGGGGATAGCGGCATAACCGGGATGTGATCAACACCAGGCCATTGAAGTTTCAATCATCATCCCTATGATCCCATGACGATGCGCGTGGATGAAGAGGAGCAGTTGCGTGTCAGCTCTTATAACAAAACTGGACTGGGAAGAATCGGACATCTAATGGCATCACAGGGAACAGCGAGAGCGCGTAGACCTTTGCAAAAGCGGCCAAAGTTCGTTTCAGCAAAGATGACGATGATTTATTCGCGAATAGCGACAGTGCTAACCTCAGCTGCGCATGCATCTTTGTGTCTATTTTAGCTGACATCATCTCGACTGTCGAGTTTGACCACACAGGAGATTACCTTGCTACAGGAGACAAGGGTGGACGCGTTGTCTTGTTTGAACGAAACGAAAGTGTACGTTGGAGCCATGCTCTCGTGGATGGCGAGCCGTTTTAGCTAATGGAAAGGAACTTCGCGCAACATGGTTATAACTGTATGTTTTTCTATTGATACTCCATCGGCCAAAAAAAAAACAGAAAAAGGGATGCGAGTACAAGTTCCATACAGAATTCCAGTCGCATGAACCGGAGTTCGACTACCTAAAGAGTTTGGAGATCGAGGAAAAGATCAACAAGATCAAGTGGTGCAAGCGCCAGAACTCCGCGCACTTTTTGTTGTCGACTAATGGTAAATGCTTCTCCGCCATCAGGATTTCGGAGGAAGGGGGGAGGGGTTTTCGGCGCTCTTTTCACTGCCGCATGCTTTTTACTGAACGGCTGCGTTTCTATTTGCTGAAATGTAGACAAGACCGTCAAGCTCTGGAAAGTGTTTGAAAAATCCATCAAGGTCGTCGCGGAGAATAACCATGGTGATGGCCAGCATGTACCCGTTCCTGGCGGCCCTCTCAAATTGCCCAAGTTGACGCACCACGATACTATTGTCGCTGCAGTACCGCGAAAAGTATATGCCAATGCACATGCCTACCATATCAATTCGATCTCGATCAATTCCGACGGCGAGACCTACATCTCAGCGGATGACTTGCGCATCAATCTCTGGAACCTCAACATTAGTGACCAAAGCTTTAGTAAGTACACCCGGTCAATGGTCGTGGTCGTGGTCGTGGTCATCATATTTGTGGCTCTCCGAACTGCGCCATTGATATCTAACTACAACTTTCTCAAACCCCTCGATGTAGACATTGTGGATATCAAGCCCGTGAACATGGAAGAGTTGACTGAGGTCATCACCGCTGCCGAGTTTCATCCCGTTCACTGCAACCTCTTTATGTACAGCAGCAGCAAGGGAACCATCAAACTAAGCGACATGAGAGAGTCGGCGCTTTGTGACCAGCATGCTAAGCGTACGTGTTTTTTTGCTGTTTTTGAATCTTGCTCTTTTTTTTTTGTTGTATGAGCGGGCTTGGTAGATATGGCGATGGTTGCGACGTTGTTGTTTTTTTTTTCTAACCAGCCTGGCTCTCCCACATAATGTAGTGTTTGAGGAAGAAGAAGATCCTTCCAACAAGTCGTTCTTCTCAGAAATTATCTCTTCAATCTCGGATGTGAAGTTCAGCAAGGATGGGCGATATATTCTTTCGCGCGATTATCTTACGCTGAAGGTCTGGGACATTAACATGGAAAGCCGACCTGTGCAGACCATCAACATCCATGACCATCTTCGCAACAAGCTTTGTGATCTTTACGAAAACGATTGTATCTTTGACAAGTTCGAGTGCAACTTTAGTGGAGATGGAAAGTATGTAGTATCTAACAGCCTCTCGACGACAAAA
>MU616833.1:4763-37869 GCA_025201705.1 Dissophora ornata | reverse complement strand
AAAAAAAAAAAAAAAAAAAAAAAAAAAAAAAAAAAAGTAGGAAGTCTGAACAGGAATTCCTAACATTCTTTCAATGGAATACAATAGCAGGAACCAACAAGACATGACGACAGCGATCACGAAGAGTTCTTGGATCCTGATGAGGTCGACGAAGTTCAGATCCTTGAAGACAATGAAGGTGCGTTCACAAAAATCACCCTCTCTCTTTTCTAATATCCCTATCGCCCAATTGATGTCTTGAGCAAGGGAACCTGGACGTTACGCGCAGGCATGAATAAAAAAAAAACAAAAAAAAAATCTTATTTCACCCCAGTTTACTAATCAAGTTTTGTCATGAAATGATTCCTTAATAGATATGATGGAAGAGGATGAGGACGAGAACGCCGAGGAGGCCGAACAATTCGACGAGGACGGAAACCCCGTGGAGAACGACGATGAGATGATGGAGTTGCACGACGACTCTGTCCAAGGATTCTTTGCCCACAAAGGTAAACCCCAAGATAGAAATCTTGAACGACCGGTTTTCCAATGCGGTTATCCTTTTTTTACCATTCCTTAACAATTTTTTCCCCCCTTTCACACACGTGCGCACCATGATACAGAGCCAGTATATGATGTGGCATTACACCCAGTCCACCAGAACATTGCCGTGAGTGGCGGTGGAGACGATAAGAGCTATCTCTGGCGACTGTACGACGGCGAGCAACTCTACGAGTTTGGAGGACACACAGATTCGGTTACGCAGGTCGCCTTCAGTGTTGATGGAACCTATGTCGCAAGCGGATCTATGGACGGCAAAGTCCGTGTCTGGAAGAGCGAAACCGGAGAGTTTGTCTGCGAACTCGAGGGACCCGATGAGGTTGTCGTAAGTACCTCCGTTCTTTTTTTTGTCCCTTCAAATAATATCGTATTTTCGAATTGCGTTGACCTTGGATGCAACATACGTCTGACACTCAACCAAATATTTTCAGTGGATCAACTGGCACCCCAAAGGTAACATTATCCTCGCAGGCGCAACGGATTCCTCTGTTTGGATGTGGGCTGTCCCCTCTGGATCGTTCATGAACGTTTTCAACGGACACTCTGGCCCTGTCACCAGCGGCATGTTTACGCCTGACGGCAAGCGCATTGTAACAGTGTCGGAGGATGCGTCATTGATTGTCTGGGACCCCAAGACCGCAGCCGCTGTTCATCGTATCACATCGGACGATGCTCGGTTCCACAGTGATGTGATTACGTGTCTGGCGATCAATAAGGATAGCTCGCTGGCAATGACCGGGTCTGCGGACGGAACTGCCAAATTGGTCAACCTTCACAGCGGAACCGTAAGTCTCTCTCTCTCTCTCTCTCTGTTTTTGTCTCTGTCTCTGTCTATTCTCCTCTGGGAACATCATGCATGTCGAGTAAATCAAGATGCCTAAACCGCCGCTCTTTCTCATCCATAATCTCAATAGATTTTGGGATCATTCGAGAACCATACAGATGCCATCGAGACTGTTGGCTTCTCGGATCACTTGAATCTCGCTGCTACAGGATCTTTGGATGGCCGCCTGAATATCTGGGATGTCCAAACCATGCAGCTCCGCACATCGTGCGAACACAAGGGCCCCATTATCAGGCTGAACTGGCACAAGACCCAGCCCCTCGTCACAACTTGCTCTGCTGACAGATCTGTCCAGGTCTGGGATGGAAGGACAGGCCAGAATGTCAAGATCTGGCTGGGACATCAAGATGCCGTGCTGTGCTTTGCAATGACAGACGATGGTCTGACGTGTGTGACGGGATCCGACGATGGATGTGCGTTGGTGTTTAGAATGGTGGATAACTAAATAACTTTACAGACATATATCAAAAGCACATAATCGCTCATAAAACTCATTTGTGTTTGTCAAGTTTTGCGGATGAAATTGTAGAGAACTTTCTTTTTCTGTTTCTTCAGTTAAATAAGGAAACCGCGACTTTAATGGACTAATTTATGGTGTAGACATTCTTGTAGAGCTCTGCTGATTGTCGTCATTCGAAATACGTAGCACCTCTCGCTATTCAGAGTCCTCCTCCTTTGAACCGTGGCCAACCTTGCTCTTCTTGGAGTTGCCTACGGAAAGCAAAATAGACACAATCAATTATAAGCAAAGCGTCGCATTATTCGAGGTCTAGAAGGGCATTGTTGGTACATCGAGTTTCCTACCTTTGGTTGCAGGTGCCTTTCGCTTTCCTTCCGACTTGACAGAAGGTTTTGGAGAGTCAGCACTAGCACTATCTGCTGGCTTCGTTCTGTTCTTCTCCCTTGCTCTCGTGCAACCCTGGCAGAACCAATCAGCATCTGGCACCGCCTATTACAATCGCGCGAAAAACGTTACGAGGTGAGTACTATTTCAATTGTCCTCAGGGATTGGAAAGTACACCTTCTTGTTCCTTACCTGAAGTCTAGGAACAGTGCAGTGCAAGTGCGTTCCTGAATCACACTTGTCGCACAACAGCATGCTTTCCTCATCCTCAGCACTCAAACACTCAATGCAATGCTCCTCTACATCCAATAAAGGCCACTTTGGCAAATCCTGGAGCTTTTCCTGACCAGGCTTGGCCAGCAAAAGCGAATGACCCAGACCGCCCGACACATCCAACATGGTCAAACCGTCCAGGGGTCGGACTTTATCGGGCTTAGTCGATGATCGAGGCTCGCCTTCGCCATAACCCAATTCGCTATGAAGTGCACCTTGACCCCAGGCGATGGTGCAGGGCTCAGTGGCGGGCAGACAGAACAGCGTAACATTGCCTCCTGTGATTGCCTTGAAGGACCATCCGTTGAGATCGTACAGTGTGCGGGGGTACATCCAAGGCGTTCCTCCACCACCATCTCCTGTTGTCTTCCATTTACCCCACAACCAGAACTGGCTTTGGCCTATGCATTTCATGAAGATACTGGAAAGTCAGCGTCTCAATCCCACAAGACGTAGTCAATTGCCGACATGTGCAAAAATCTTCAGACATACCATCTAATGCCATGCTGAACGAGCTTCCAGCAGCAATTTTCGTCGCCCTCGAGATCTTGTTAGATCCCGCAAATTGTTCAATGGGCATGGGGGACCAAAGATCTTCCTGCTTCGAGTGACCAAGACGACCGTAGCCTCCAAAACCCCAACTGTAAACCATACCGTCAGTGAGTGCCAGTGTGTGGTTTGTACCGCAAGCAACCTGGATGACAACCTTGTCCTTCAAAGCAGCGACAAGCACTATCGAGTTGCAGGAAGGGGGCGAAATTGAAGTTTAACACGACAAAACTATCTCTCTTACGTCTGCGAAAAGTTGAAAGAACATATGTTACCTGGGGAAGTTTGAGGGATGTGAACAAGACGATTCGATTGCTGAAGGTACTGGCCGTTGGTCTTGTTTCCGAGCTAATTTTACCATAAATTGATGGACACAGACATGAGAACCTGCGGGAGTAATTGCAAGACCAAAAATATCAAATTCTGATCGTAAACGTTACCTGGCCATATTCAGGCGATCCAAAGGCGAAGAGTTGTCCTTTGTCTGTCAAAACCATCGTGAATTCAGCACCGCAGGCGACGCTCGCGCCTTTCTCTTTCCCAAGACTGGTAATATGCACAAACGACGGATGTTCCTTGAGATTGTCATTGCCCAGCTGTTTTTTTTTTCCAAAAAGAAAGACGGCCACGAGCAAGTCAGCCTTGGATTTCCACACAGCTTGGAAATGCAGTACATGATCATAACAGTCAGTCAGACGGCGTGTAATGGTGTTACCTGACCCATTTTGTTGTCTCCAGCGCCATACACAGCGCCGTTGTCCGCAATCAGAATCGAGTGGTTGCGGCCCACCTATATCAGCACCATGAAATTATGTTGGGGTTCAGCTTATCAAAGAGGTCAATTTGATTCTCGACGATACATCCAAAGCAATCGCCGCAATTGATCTCTTTGATATTCGTACAGCTGCATTGACAAACTTGAGGTTAGCCGTCTTCTTGCCGGCAGTATGGTAGATTGTGGGGACCTTGACGGGTAAGGGATGAGGATCTGTGTCACCCAAACCGAGCTGGCCTTTCTCGTTTCTGTGAAAGTGTTGCAGAAAATTCATTAGATTGGTAAATCAGCATTGACCGTGCACCAGTTTGACCTATCAGATTAATATCCTCACCGTCCAAGCACCCAAACGTCTCCATCATCTATGCATGGGAGAGAGATAGGTCACACAGAGCTGTCAGATGCGAATACTTTCTAAAACTAAGGAAAAAGGAACGACTGTTTCAAATAAATATAAACCGCGTACCTGTGAGGAAGACGCTATGAGCAGCATTGGGACTAGACACCGCTTTGACGATCCTGTTTGCACAAAGAATTAGGCGTTAATAGATGAAACTTGAAACATGGTGATGGTAATAACTCTTGTTGTGTTATCCAGGGAACTAGCAGGCCATACTTCAAATCTGCAAACTCGCGGATAAGATGGAAGGTTTCGAGGTTTGGTCTGAACAAAATGCGTAGAGTGAATCATGGTTAGAAGCAGAGTATGAGCACAAAGACTCCTCAGAAAGGCGCTAGTCATCCTTGTCCAAATTGGTTTGCATTCCATACTGGATTTCACGCGTCTCGCCTGCCTTGGGCTTGCGACCGATCATGTCCCAGTCTAACACCAGAGGAAAGGAAGGACGTCAGTAGCAGAGATTAATACCGGTATTCTGGAAACGAGAAAATGCAAAGCTCTGTCTCTTGAAGGTGAGTGTAGAAAACAAGATAAACCTTACCTGTTCCACCAGCAATGAGGACTTTACCTAGATGACATATGAATAGAAAGGTTGGGGTCGTGTTAGTATAGCAACAATAGACATGGAAGCAATAGGTGTGTATTTTGGGGGCGAGGTTTATATTTATAAAGCTGTGGAAAAGAGACTATCTCATGTCCCATGCGATTCATGGGCCAAGATTCGGAATATATATTTTATAGTCCTCCCTAGGAACAAAAAATTGTAGACAACGCGTCTCCAGGTACCAGAATAGCGGAAATGAGTTTCATTAAAAATAAAATTACACAGGTCAACTAGTCTGACAGGGCGAAGGAGGGGCTCGACTTTGATATTCAAGTCGGTGTGGCCCATGGCCGCTGTCCAGCTGATATCGCACCCATTGCACGAAGGATAAGTAAAACGACGAAAGACGATGAACTTTAACAACAAAATAAAAAGTAAAGTTGGCATTGACGGGAACTCTGGGCTCGTTGTAGGCATCCAAAGTTATTCCCGCATCAATAAAAAAAAAGGCACCGGGAAGAGGGGCAATGCGGCATTATTAGCCTCCCCCATTCTAGACTAATGAAGAGGATGATGGCAGATGGGGTGTCTGTGCAGAAACACGGGGATGTGATGAGCGATGAGTGAAATATTTTATTTTTTGTCGCTTACCCCAGACTGGCTGGTCGGTGGAGGATGTTGCCATGGTTTGGTAGTCAAAGGGAAGGTGCAGCAGTTTCTTGGTTGGGTTGAGTATGAACAGTATGAACAGTATGAACGTACTTTTTTTTGTTTCCGCCCTTTGTGGGAGCAACGTATCACATGCGATCGAAATTATTCCTAACGTGACATAGAAACAAAGCCACTCTGCCCCAGCGACGCTGTCATCACTGCTCCGCCCTTGTTGGCGATCCCTGAAAGCCGATTTACTCGCAGCAACAGATATCAGCGGTCGACCCGCATCGTCAGGCACTCGCAGTTGATCTTGCTTTCGAAAATGGCCATGCCTCTGCGGCAGTATAGATACAGCTCCAGGATGTCCTACGGATAGCTGTGCCCAGCTCACGCAGGAACATCCCGAGAAATGAAGGCATCAGCGTACATGAACCAGTGCCAAGGGTTTGCGCGAACATGTTGCAATAGCTTCCCACGATGTTTAAAGCATTGACTCACCGCAGTCAGGAAGGAGTGTTGCAACTGAGGCAGAAGGGCTCAGATCAGTCATCGCAGAAAAAAGGGCTTGATTCAGGTCTTGTAGCTGCTGCTGCGCTCTACACTGGAAAAAATATTTTAAATCGCGGAACCGCGCCCTTGTCACTCTGAATCGAAATATGTATTATCCTCCAACAAGAATGTGAGGTATTGATCAATGGCTGAGGGGTTTAGAAGGAAAGACAGGAAGGGCTGCGATAGCATGACAAACATATCAACCAGAGGAGTATAGGAGTTGTAGACCACGCTCGACAAACGCCATTTCGACTCGTTTCCCTTTCACCGAGTTCCTTTTTTTTTTTTTTTCAGGAAGAACTCGGGGGACTACTCTCTTTGCGTGTTGACTCAACAACAGGGAAATAAAACAAAAACAAAGTTCAATATGAACTATTTGAACATGAAATGGCAGGTCTCTGCCTTCCAGTCCAGAGACTCGTCCGTCGCTACTCACTCCACCCTCTCTCTCCCTCACACACACGCTACTCACGCGAGAGCAAAGCGCGGATGGGCAGAGACCCAGCTGTCCACTCACACACACTCAGAGCGCACAGTCTCTCCAGTTCAGATCTGTCCAATTGCGTCAGGATCTGTCGCTCAATAGCATGTTCTGCCACAGGCAAATTTAAGGTTTTACATCTTTCTTGGTCGTATTTCAACTCCATCTTTCTTTCCTCACGCTTCCTTTTTTTCCTTCCTTCCCTCTTCTCTTCTTTACCCTCTTCCACTGCCACTCCCACAGCGTTAGCTTCCGTACCTCTATACAGCATGACCTTCTCTACCCCCACCAACTTGGTCCCCGCTCAGAATGCCGTTGCTGGTCTCTCTGCTGCCTCCGAGGTCCCCGAAGTCGCCTCTTTCAACGTCAAGGCCGGTCTCGCCCAGATGCTTAAGGTACCGCTCGCCTCTCCAGAATATTGCGATACTTCTGGCATCCAAGTAGACAATTACACGCACCGGATAAATAGATCGGAAAGACTAACTCATTCTTGCGTCGTTTCCGAAATGAATAGGGCGGTGTGATCATGGATGTCATCAACGTCGAGCAGGCCCTCATTGCCGAGCAGGCTGGTGCTGTCGCCGTCATGGCCTTGGAGCGTGTTCCTGCTGATATCCGCAAGAACGGTACGGTGGTGTTATCGCTTCTATAGGCCCCACATGTCACGCAGATCCCCTCCATAGATTGCCCGATGCACAATTGACTCACTTTCAGTTCTTTTTTTCTAAAAAAAAAAAACAGGTGGCGTTGCTCGCATGTCTGACCCCAAGATGATCCGCGAGATTATCAATGCCGTCTCTATCCCCGTCATGGCCAAGGTCCGCATCGGTCACTTTGTCGAGGCCCAGGTAAGAACCCGGATTCACCATATCCCCATATCCCCATATCCCATGCACAGCCCTACAACCGTGCAGGCGACAAACGAAATTTGCGGTTGGATGATGAGATTATGAATCGAGCGAATGGAATCTGCTTTTCTTTCCCCGCCCTCGTTACTCAAATTTTATTGTATTATTTCATGGTCTAGATCATCGAGTCCCTTGGAGTCGACTACATTGACGAGTCTGAGGTCTTGACTCCTGCCGACGAGGCTAACCACATCAGCAAGCACGGCTACAAGGTTCCCTTCGTCTGCGGTGCCAAGAACCTCGGTGAGGCTCTTCGCCGCATCAACGAGGGCGCTGCCATGATCCGTACCAAGGGTGAGGCCGGTACCGGTAACGTCGTTGAGGCTGTCCGCCACTGCCGCACCGTCAAGGCGGATATCCGCAAGGCCCAGTTGATGGACGACTCTGAGCTCTTCACCTACTCCAAGGAGATCCAGGCTCCTTACCACCTCTTGAAGGAGACTGCCAAGTTGGGACGTTTGCCCGTCGTCAACTTTGCTGCCGGTGGTGTTGCTACCCCTGCCGATGCTGCTTTGATGATGCAGCTGGGATGCGATGGTGTCTTTGTTGGATCTGGTATCTTCAAGTCCGGTGACCCAGCCAAGCGCGCCAAGGCCATTGTCCAGGCTGTGACCCACTTCCAGGACGCCAAGGTCCTTGCTGAGGTCTCGGAGGATCTTGGTGAGGCCATGGTTGGTATCAACATCTCTGAGATTCCAGAGGATCAGCTCTACGCCAAGCGCGGCTGGTAAAGAATGAATCAGCGTGCTGAAGCAAAGGAACCAGCAACAAATCGCCACCTCATTCTCTTTCTCACAACATGCATTTGTATATCAACTGAACGGATCCCATCGTGTTTCCGCAGCGGCTAGAATCAAACATCACATCACCTCTCCATCTGTCAACACACATTCGCAGGAGCTTTTGTAACTATAATCATAATAAATCCCACTTCAAATCATAAAAAAAAATCAGATGGACAAACATGGAAAATCCTTGACTCGGGGGAATGCCAATGCGTCCATACAATATTCATATGAAAGGGGTTTGACCCGTGGGAAGTTTGAAACTTTTGAGCGCACGCTCGAGTGTTTAAGGGGTTTCCTCTTCCAGCACTTCCACGTGACTTTGATGCTCTCCTCCCTCCCGCATGTCTCCATGGCAACCGCATCATTCCTCCAACACGCCACGCGACAACCTACTCATTCTACCTTCCATTCTCCTACAACCCGGTATTTTTCCACATCTCACATCTAATGTCTTCATTCTATCTTCGTGCTGCCGCTATTGTGGGTAAGAGTTGACCTGTGGCCACTTTGATATTCCGACCCATGATGGTGCTTTCCCCCTTTGTGCAAACGTCTAGACCATATTTTGTGACTCCATTTATTAGGCGGTTTGGGTGTCATGACCGCTGCATACGGAGCACACGGTCTTGAGAAGCGCGTCAACAACGACGCCGGCAAGTTGAAGGTACAAGGACGCCAATTGAACCCCCATATTTGCGAATCTGCTACTTGTCCACCATCTCTCAATTTTTAACGTTCAGAGCGGAAGAGACAACTCATCATCGTGACCGCATAAAATCGGGTTCTTTCTTTTTTTTTCGTTTGCAATTAGGCCTGGAACAGCGCCGCTAACATCCAATTGATCCACGCGGTTGCGCTCTTGGCCATCTCTCAGTCCCCCGCGTTGATGGCCCGCACCAGCCGATATGCTGCTCCTCTGATGTTGGTCGGCACTGCGATGTTCTCTGGTTCCATCTACGCCTTGATCTTGGACACAAACAAGACCTTCTCCCGCACCTTCAAACTGGGTCCTATGACACCCCTCGGGGGCTTGACCCTGATCTGCGGATGGTTCGCATTGGTGCTTTAAAAGGCGCTGTACAATATATATTGCGTGTAGGACACATGTATTCTGGAGCACTTTCTTTGTGAGCAGAAGAGACTGTTGTATTTACCAGCAAATAAAGCAAAGATGAAACGCGAAGATATTTGGGAGAATATAATACATGATGCAAACTACAAGGACATGGGTGTCGCTCCTTTTCCTCCGCCGACCGAGACTGCATGGGGCCGCTCTGGTATCCGCATGGGTCCCAACGACGAGGTTGAGGATGAAGACGGGTTGGATGTCGAAAGAATATGTACTCCATTGTTGTGGCCCGGCAAGTGCGAGGACGTCTGCTGAATCATGACCGGCACAGACTGCTCTCGCTTCGCTGCATTGTGTACCGACGATGATTGACGATGAAGATCCACAGTTCCTGTTTGGCCTGGGCGAAGGACAGCTTCATCCTGGCCCTGGCTGGATCCACTCTGCTGTTGCTGTTGTTCGTTTTGGTGCAGCTCGCCCATAGACCGCGACTTCTTGATCTTGGCCCGGACTAGGTTTTCGCATCGTTTTAGAATATCCTTTGAAGACAAATCTGTCGACGACTCAACCAAGTCCTGATCGCACAAAATCAACGACAAATCCTCCGGAACCTAACGTCGTCAAAGTAGGCATTTTGAATCAGTACTGGATCCGTTGGATGCATGCATGCACAGGGATGCTAGGACAGGGGTTAAGGGACTATGCTTACAACACAAAACTCATCTTGATACACCAGGAGGCCCATGACGGCTTCGATTGCCAAGAAGCTTTCGTCTTTGATCGGATCCTTCGACTTTGAATATAGAACATTTGGAGTAATCACAGTGGCCAGATTATGAAGATCCATCTTGCTGCCAGTTTCTTCGTCAACGTGTGAGAAAGATGCGACCCATCTCAAAAAGAGACACACAGCCTCCATGCTGTCGCGGTTAGGCTTCGGTAGCAAACAACATGTCAGATGCAAGATCATCTTTCGGACTTCTTCGTCCTCCATTTCTACACAGGATTTTCGTAAGATTAGAAAAATCGGGAAAACCAAAAATGCACGGACATCCAAGGAGCGAGAATAAAACATCAAAAAAACACTCACTCTGGGAGACAACAAAAAGACGGTGGAGCTTGAATGTTAAAAGAGGATCCGGTAAGTCACGCAAAAACTTTTTCAAGAGTGCAGCGACTTGGACAGGATTTTCTTCGGAGAGGTTCACTGCAGCAGGATCCTTGTCGATGATTTCACTCAGCTCCTTGAGTCGACGAATGTTACCATTCTTTCTGAAAACACCCTCCACGGACATGTCTGCAGTTCAAGGAGGAATGAAAGGCGTGAGGACAATATTCGAACACAATATCCTGGGTCCGCGACAAACAATAGCCAATAGGACTCTTACCCATATTGCGCATAGCCGAGATGCTGTCATCAACAAAGCTAGGTATCCGGAGTCGACCTGGTCCTACACCAAGAGCGGAATCGACACCGTTGCGCTCCACCAATACCTCCAACGGAACACCGAAAGTTCCCTCCACTAGATATTTTTAGAACACCAATGGACGATGTTAGTACACTTATTCCGTGGTAAACTAGCACAAAGGATAGGCGCAATATTGTAGTGCTACCTTTTGACTTTTTCTTGTCAGTCTTAAGACCCTTCACAAAGCGACCCCAAAGAGTCTGCTTGCGCTGTCCAATCAGGTCCAGAAGCTCTTCCAGAGTAAAGTAATCGGAGACAACTGGCGCCAACGTCAGGACTGCCAAATGCTTCACAATAAACAGCTCCAGTGCTGAAAGTTCATTCAGATATTGTCGCTTTGGGTGTCGTGATGCATTTGCGGTGGTCGAGAGAGACAAGTGCTGTGACCCATGTATTGATCCATGGCGAGATCGCCCCCGGAGTGAGCTGGCAGCCGATCCATTACTAGACGTGTTGATCCGGAGTTTCTCTGTCAGATCCGATAGAGTGGCAGGAGCATCCACATTTCGTCCATCTGCCTGCCCAACGTTGTCTTCGTCGTTCAAAACCTCGGTCTCGTCAATAATCTCAAACTCTAAGAGAGAATATTCGACAGCAGATGCTACATTCGTTTGATGCTCATTCGACTGTTCTTCTTTCAAACTGGGGTCTTCAGGCGGAGGTCTCCTCCGCTGATGTTCGATGACAGTTTGTCGCCTTGGGATTCGTGCTGAGTTGGAAAGCTTGCGGTCCAAATGGGTTGATTTCACGCGCTTGATATCTCCGAGTTGGATGGTTTCGTACTGCCTATTATCGTCCGAAGAATACGATTTTGATCGCGAGTCCTTCCTTGTGAGCCCAGGAGACAACGCAGTGTCTGCGGTGGGTGATGTTGCAAGATGGCGTCCCCGCTGCTCATCGCCTATGGTAAAGTTGTATTTGTCAGCTTTGGTATCGTTATCTTAAATGCGAAAAGTACGCGTTAAGACATGATATATGATATATGACATACTTTTCAGGTGAAGCAGGTTCTCCAGTCGAATGAGTGCCACCCGAAGAAGAAAGGTATATTGATCGAGCTTTGTCGCATGTGAGAAGCCCGTCTGCGACTCGGGTGTCTTGCACTGCTGGCAATAAACGGTGCCTTTATTTGCATCAAATGAGGCGTCATAGTAGACCGATGCCAAAGGCTTGGCACATCCTGAGCAGATTAGACACTTTGGGTGCAAGCGATTTTGATGATCAAACGTAAAACACTCGTCCTCGATGGTGATCCTGCACGAAAGACACAGATCCGACGTCACCTCTGCATCCATGGCTCCCTTCCCATGCAAGTCCTGAAGACACTTGTCCTTGTTGGCGAGCTCCATAAGTTTACTCAGGAAACGTGCGATGACAGATTTAGAGTGGTACTGTCTCTCCAGCTTGAGGGCGCAGGTGAGAGCAATTCGAATCAAGATCTTGAGATAGTGGGCAAGTCCAGTGACTAGCGATAACAGTTCCTGAGTCATTCCCAACCGCCGTACGCCGCTTTCCTGGGTATGCGAGAGTAATGAGAAAAAGTTGACAATCTTTTTGCAGAGCATCTTGGCCTCACGTCCATGTGTTAAATCTATCATATACCACGCAGGATTAATGTGAGTACCACTGTAAATTAGATCAAACCAAGCCTTCGTCCTTTTTCTTCATCACCACAAGCCAAGGCATCTTGTGCAAGTCTCCATACTATATCACAAGGATTGATGAGAGGCATGTATATATAGCACGTTGCATACCGTTCTGATCACCGACTTCTTTCATCTGCGCCTCAAGATCATCGATCGCACTAAACAGGATTTCGACGTGGAGAATAAACCTTTCGGCCATCTGTACGCCATCATAATATGCACCAGTCGAGACATGTGCCAACATCTCGGAGATACATCCTGCGGAGGACTCCTCGAATGCCGACAATACTGTCCAGATTTGATATACTTTTTCCTCCATCTGCTGCTGGGCAAGTTTAAGTTCTTCTGGCGTCCTTTGCTCCATGCTGGGCCGTGACGTGAGTGCTTCTGGCGACTGGAGCTCACTGGCATCCCCAGACTCGATGCGCGCCTGTGTCTGTGTCTGCGTCTGTGTTTGTGTTTGAATCTGGTCATCCTCGCCTTGTGGCGTAAAGGACAATTTGACGTTCCAAAACTATAATTTGTGCGCAAACAAAATCGAAGATGTTGTGAGTATGCAAAAACACAACCAAGCAGAAAAAGACAAAAGAGAAGGAATAAAGATTCTTCGATGCCTCTCTGGTTCGTTATGTCATCTGTCCCTGACATGGAAATGGAACGACGGGCTGTGCAAGGAAAAATAGAACAATAGAGCACTAAACAATGGAGTCATCGCTTTTTCGCTGCCGATGACGCGAGCACAGAGCTCACAATGGCTTTTGAGGTAGGGCTGAAGTCGAAAATGGCCAAGTGGCTACAGGGCAATACGAGCCGTTACCTTGTGAATCATATAACACTCTGGATGCCAGTGTTCGTCCTGGCTGTTTCGGTTAATCTCGACAAACTGCTTAAGAATCGCGGTTCTGCATCCTGCACATTTGACCGCGTATTGAATTGAGTAGTGATAATGGCAATAAACCTTGTCATCGTGCTCATAGTAAGAGTCCTTCGGCCCAAAGACTGTCGGACAGACAGAGCAGGTAAAATGCTCGACATGATATTTGTTGTCCAAGGCTGTTATGTAGCTCCCGCGCAAGGCTTCGCCACACGAGTGGCAGACCAGGTTTAGACGCCTGAAATAGTCGCGCTCACATAGCGGATACTGTTTTCCGTTCGGCTCGGTGATAGGAAAGAACTTTGAGGCAACAATCCGGTCGCAATCCTAAAAGAGGCACGGTGCGGTGTGCGTGAACAAAGGATAGGATAGGGTTTAGCGTTCAAGAGCGGCTCTTTTTGTCCCTGGCACCTCTTTCTTGGTCATCGACCTGTCAAAGTCCCGGTAACTGTCATAATTTCTTCTCTCGATGGCAGGGACAGGAGGATCCCTTACCAAGCACCTGAAGCAGTCGAGATGGAAAGTGGCGCCTAATGCACGGACAAAGGACCCTTGCATCTGCAGCTCACATTTGGCGCACTTTTGGACTGCAGGGGCTTGTTCAGGCGAAGGAGATGAGGATGAGGCCTGAATGGGCTGGTCTGTTTGTTGTGGGGAAGATTGCGAGGCGCGGTCTTGGGGGGATCTACTCTGCTGTTGTGGTTGAGTTTCCTGTTGGTGTTGTAAGGTGTGCTGCGATGGTGGCGGTGGTGGTGAATGTACGGGCGAGCTGGAGTCTGTGTACTCTTGCCGTTCCTGTGGTAGTTGATACGGCATGGTGGTCATAGGATGCTGCTGGAATAGAGGCGCCAGGAAAGAGGACGTTGTGGTGCAGTTGTGGTTGCGGGGTTGGGTATGACTCTGTTTAGTGCGCTCGGTCAGGAGGTTGTTGATGGCGAAGTGGAGGATGCTGGCAGTGAAGAAAAGGAGAGGAGGAATGTGGGGATGAGTGAAGTGATGGGAGAGATGGGGAGGACGTTACAAGGAGGCGAATGGACAGGCGAGGGACGAGAAGGGAGGAAGAGGCGGAGTGGTGGCGGAAAAAGGAAGCTGACGAAACAGACAAGGGCAAGACGACGAGGTCGAGCGACGAGGTCCCTGAAGCGTGTGTTGACACCGCCTTGCCATCAGATAAAAATAGACCGCCAGGGTGTAATCAGCGCGTTTTTAGGGTCTAGCCTGCCGCCTGCCCTTGTTTTGCGTTTTCTAGCGAGGCGACATCCGAGGGAGTTACTCTGGTCCATGGTGTAGTTATCAAATCATCAGCCAAAACATTCATTTATACTCTCGATCGCACAAACACAGAAAAAAACAAATAAGCGAAATAAGCGATGAACATCAAACAAACACACGGAAAAATCTAATCACAAATGACTGAACTGTTGCGCGTGTGCATGCAGAATGCAGTGGTCCACGCGGACAGGAGGCACGCGCCACATGCGACGCTGACCCCTCACTCCCTCGAGACCTCGAGGCAGGGGGACAGCGTGGTCGAATGCGTGTTTACATGGGTTCTCGACCTCTCTTTTGTCCGCTGAGTACCAGTGCCCGCTTCCTGTTTTTCCTACGCGACTGTCGTCGTTGCAAGCTGTGATGATGATGCGCCACTACCACGCCGGGAGACAGCAAACACCAAACAAGAGGAACAGCAGACACAAACCGAACATAAACTGACCACCCTCACCTATTCTTGATCAAACAATAAAAAATGTTTCTCCACAAAGTCTTTTTTTTTGCGCGTTGTTTCACGCGTTTCGTATCACTTTAAATATTTTATTTCCCTCTGACCCCGCTGTGGATCTTCTTCCCTACCCCCGCATCGCGTATCTCACCTAAAATATTGACACCTCTTCATACCGTGCATTGCATCTCACTCTCGCTCGCACTCTACTCTAACTTCCATTGATGGCAAAGAGCTCTCTCCGGATTATGAGCGACCACCTCCCAGCCTTGCCCTAGGTAGCTATAAATCGCGCCTACATTCGCCCCCATGTACCCTTAGGCTGCCTTAATAACCCCGCATTGCTTTCAGACTTCAATCCCATAGAAACGTGCGCCTCACCATGCCCGGAAGTCACCCCTTCAACTCCCCCAACGCTGGCTCACGCAGTGTCATGGACGAAACCAGGGTAGAAAGCGATGTCCATCAACCTCGCTACGACCACAGTCATCATCAGCTTCAACAGCCGCCGTTCCGTCACTCTACCCCAATTGAGGAGAATGAAAATGACATGTCAATCGACTCGTACATCTCGGGACTATCTTCTCCCAGTGAAAGCTCTGCTACCGCTAGTGGCCGCAACAGCGTTGATAACAGCATCACCCACGGTGCGACTTATGAAGACGTGCCAGAGATCAACTTCGCTGCCCGATTCTCGGATTTCGTTCATTCAGCTCGACGAGAAGCATCTAGTGAGCACCCTGTAATAGAGACGTACATCGATAACGAAGAATATCAGTCGCTGCTGGCCGCCGTGTCCAACATCCACGTGTCCCAGTCCATGTCTCGCGAGGGCTTAGAGAACCTCAATGAGGCTCCCACAAGTCATCCGGATGTGAGCGGTCGTACTCACTCGAACCAAGTACTGACCCACAGTTCGCATGCAATCCAAGATGACACTGTCAGTATCGAACGAAGAGAAGTGGAAATATTGGACGATGAAGATGATTACAGCAGCAACACCAACAGTCCTACACATATATACGACCTACAGCACATCATGGTCCATAATCAAAGACAGCTTGAGAATCAATTACGCCAGTCCCGAGAGCTGTATGCCCGCCGCAGAGACAGTGCCCATTCAGAGACTGAGACCTTTCAAGAGCCTGCAACCTACTCAGACAATGCACTATCGAGCGAAACTCTTCATTGGCCTGACTCCATCGCTATTGGTGGTGTGGATAGGGCAGTGAGGCAGCCATTGCAAGAACCCTATCTTGCGGAACGCCAGTATCGCCGCGGCTCGAATGAGCAAGCCAGCTTTGATCCCCGACCATCCATATCCTCGTCCTATTTTTCGCCCACAACGGAATCCACTATCGTTTTATCATCGCCGCCGCCCGGTAGGCCCTCAAGCATGCTTCCTCACAACCCTCAAAGCAACATGCATCCGCATGCGGTACTTCCAGGCTATCTGATCAGTGGCCACATCATGAATGCCAGTGTTGCACCGGTGCAGCAAGACAGTAGCCCTTACCGGCCATTTTTCACCGGCAGAGACATTACTCTGCAGCGCCAAGAGCAGCAAGAGCAGGAACGTGCACATCAGCACAGTGTATCTATAACGACTAATCCAGGGGACGACAACCCTTCGGATATCTCAGATGGCGAGTCAGATCATGACAACGGTCTATTAGTCGACGGCGATAATGCGGGAGGCCATTGGTTTGCCTATGGATCTCTGTCACAACGTGTCAGGTCCTTTGAGCAGCACCGATATCAGTACTATCGTGGACTGCAGTTGCAGCTGCAGCATCGGCAATCGATAGAGGACGTCACGATGGAAAGTCAGCATCTTACGGGCCTTCCTATTACTGATAACTTCGACCCTCGGCCAGCTATGTCGTTACCTCAATCAATCAGTGCCGAGTCTCTCCGGCGTAGTCCAGATGCCCAATACACAGCCACTTATCCTGGCAGCAGGATTCCCATTCCGTTGCGATACATTAATCCTCAACCTTTCAGTCATCCGCAATACACTTCCACTGCTACAGCAGCTTCGTCAAGCAACCTGTCCCGTCCCCATGATATCATGACGACGAGCTATAATCATCACAATGGATACCGTCAGCCGAGCGCAAGCGAGAGCTACGATTCTTCAGGAGGTTCTCGGCGGAGAAACACCAGCAACTCGGGGCACGTTTACTCGGAGACTGTGGAGCGAGCCGAAGCAGGAGGTTGGGCTCTTCCTTCAGTCTCTTCCGCGATTAGACCATCCTACTCTTGGTATGAAAGTTCGCGTGAGGGCCGTCCTCGAACTAGTATTGGTTTGAAGGAGGTCGTCAGAATGGCGTGCCGATTCTGCGAGGCTATCATTTGCGAGCGTGGAATGAAGGTACCGGATAGCCGACGCGGGAGACTTATGTATTAGTTCTGATTATGATATATGTTATATGATGGATACTCTTTCCTGTGTTAACTTTATTGATGTAGGCCCAACTGTTGGCGGATCAAAGCGTGGCGCTCTTATCGACAGACGATGCGCCACAAACGTAAGTTGTAGCAGCGCACCCTTTTTTATCTTATTTTTTATCATACTCTTATCATAACCCCCTCCTTTTCCATTTGCAATGAAGGGTACAACTCGTCGGTGCGGATTACAAGCCGACCAACTGCCAGTGCAAGATTAAAGACACTGCGTGTCTTGTCTGGTTAGTGTCAATCCAAAATTATCCTTAATGTTGGCACAAAGTGCATTCTCTCAACCCTTTTTTTCTCTGGTGTCAAACTTCAGTGGCAATGCAATCGGATACCATATCACCCAGCCGTGCGAGAAATGCCTGAGCGCAGAGAACAATGGCCATCTTTGGCTCTTCCATCCAGAATATGTGTTGAGCGCTCCTCGGTGGGACCCGCTTCTTGCAAGAACCCTTCGATGGAGCGACTTGCCGGAACCCGACGAGGATTATGCAACTCTGAGTCTTCGAAAAGTCCAGCAAGGCGATCTCAATGGGAGATTGCTTGTTGGGGGTATGGTTCGCCGAGAATATGACGCCGTCTGTCGATAGAAGAACTTCACCAACCTAATACAAATAGCCTTATCACATAATACACAACCACGTGGCAGTAGGTGACACCTTTTCCGTGCCCAAAGGATCCATAAATAGTTGCGACCAAGGTAGCGTTAGAAATAGGTGGCACCGCGATATGAAAGAAACAGGCAGTTCCATCAAGGCAAATTATGACTGAACACAAGTTGAAACAACGTTTTTTTACTAAGCTGCGTTTGCGGTGGGAGTCGCTGTATCCCTGTTTTCATAGACCCTGACCACATCGAGCAGGCGCCTGAGGGCCTGCACCCTACGTGGCCTGTTGCGCTCAAAGGTCATCTTTTAACTGTAGCGTGGTCTTTGAAAATATGCATCCTCCTAGCAGCTCCATCACGACCAACTTCGTCCGTCCTAAATAGCTGTCCCTCGCATTCAATGCTTATCGTTGTCTGAGGGCAGGTCTCATGAAATTATTGCTGCTATACATGTGTTTCCCAACACAGTTACGCGTTTGCTCATAGCAATGATTCCACGATACTCTTCCAGTATTGACGGTGACCTTGCACCTTTTGTTCTAGATCTTTGCTCGCCTGATCTCCTAGGCAATCCCCTTTGATGACTTGAATAAATGCTTCCATGGATTTGCCACGGACTTCGATGTCGACCCATGGTAAATCTCCTGCACTGTTCGGCAGATTACCCAACTCTCCTTCCTCCTCGGAATTATTCTGTCCTGGTCTTCAATCCCAGCGACTCTACCAGCTTGAGCCTCTATCGAACCCGAAATTATCTCATCGTCGACCCCGCGGAGCGTCGGCGGGCCCCGTTCCAAGATGTTGCATCCTATCTCCTGTTCCTTTTTGACCTTCTCCAAGTCTTAACGTCCAGCCAGCGCTATTACTGTTTGCGAGTGCCTCTTGTAGGGTTTCCAGCGTCATCGGGCGCTTCCGGGGATACTGACTATCTTCTTGTTCCTGTTCGCGCACTCGACATTCGTCATTCGGGTGTAAGTCTAGTCGCCAGTGCCTCATGTATGATAGCGCCGGGAGCATGTCGTGTAATTTCTTCATTATGTGTGCCCTTTTTTTTTTTTTAATAACAACTTCATTATGTGTGCCCGCTGGTTTGCATGTGTCGATCTCCACTCGACGGCTTTCCAGTCCCGGAAGTTATCTCTCGTTCAGTTTTAAGGGACCCACGTGTGATGCGTCTGTGATACTGACTGAGTCTTGAGAATCTGCCGCGAGCCATCTTCTGCAGCGGCACTGTTAAAGAATGCGTGACATTGCATATCATCACGTTGGAAGGGGTTGAGCTCCTAAACAGCGCCGAAGTGGCCCTGTTATGTGGCTGCGTCTGCTTCTTCGTTGCCGTGATTGCCAGCATGCCATCTACTTTGACCTTCGACTCCTGATACACGCACGCGTTACGTACCACCGCCCGTCAGGCAGCATTAGCAACTTCATGCGCTGGCTCAACAAACGCCAGTCTTACGACGGCGGAGTTCTCCCTTGCCCTTTGCACTTGAGACTGCTCACGCTCCCTTTACTTGCGCCTTTTTTTGACTAACAATGGCCCACAGCGCCGTGATATTTATTAGATATAGTATATGAACTAAAGTTGCACTCGCGGCTGCTTGCGTCTTTTTTTTGACCTTTTTTTTTTTTGGCGGTTTTGGGCCATTTCTGGATGGTCACGTGATAACGATTTGGGAATTTTTGGGTACAAGATTCATTGATTTTTTTAGTCAGATCGAATTGAGTTCCCAGTGGCCAAGTCGGCAAGGCACTGTGCTTATATTATCAAAATATACCAAAGACACGCAGCAATCCCGAGTTCGATCCTCGGCTGGGAAATGTTTTTTGCAATTTTTTGGATTTTCATGCCTTTTCGCTCTGTTTTCTTTTTGGTGATGGACTACACTTTCTTCCAGATATCACCTCTTGACAGGATTGGGAAGCGATGGAGTGCGGAAACCCATTGTTCCTCCAATGGATCGGGGAATGGATGGAGCATGCCCGTGAAAACAACAATCAATCGTACTTCATTTATCGTAAGGTAGTGATCGACATTGACCTTGTCGCATTCATGTCTTGCCTTAGGAACAATGCTTGCTAGAACACTTAGCTTAGCGGTCTGTCTTCCCTTCGCACATAGGCCTATGAGTCGATGGCAAAATACCCAACACGCTTTAAACATCCTATGGAGGCACTCTGTTTGTCTGGAATTGGAGAGAAAACCGTGGCCAGACTTGAACTAAAGTTGGCCGAATACTGCAGGGACAACGACATACCCATGCCTTTCGGTAGGTCGATAATCCTCGAGGTTTTTGAATGTTGTGTTATCTGGGAAGCGGTTAATCTTGCAGACACACTCAAACCCATCGACAATTACGATTGATAGCGCCCAAAACCCGAAAATATCGTCCAAACCCTGGCAACCACGACGTCGAGGAAGCGGAGCCTCAGGCGAAGAAAGCACGTTCAAGAGTTCAAAAACAATATGTACCAGCCCTCAGATCTGGAGCATACGCCATTCTTCTCACCCTGCTGGACGCACAAACTGCCAATGGTGACGGGTCATTGACAAAGCATGAGATTACAACTCGAGGTCAGGTCTATTGTGATGCTTCGCTGACGAATCCGGACCCCGGGAAGTTCTATTCGGCATGGAGCTCAATGAAGACGCTGCTGGGCAAAAACCTCGTTTATCATTCTGGGCCGAAATTTTACTTGACAGGTGAAGGCGCGGATATCGCGCAGCGGATGAGAGCCGCCAATGATGCTGATCCTACCAACCCGACGTCGTTGGACACAGCCGAGCACGAACAACCTGTTCCTCGAGTAATATCTCAGCAGCAGCCGAGTGCTAAAGGAAGAAGTCATGACACAATTAAGAGCTTTGAGGACACCTCAGTTCCGGCCAGAAGTTGCACACCAGAAGCTCGCCGGATGTCAGCTGCCTCATCTTCGACTCATGTTTCCCAAACGCCAACAAGCTATACCGCTGCATACCGTTTCGACTATGAGACCTACAAATCATGGGATAATACTCAAATCGAATCTGCATCTTCATCTTCGAGCAGTTCTGTTACCAAGTCAGAGACTATCCGATTGGCAGACCCGCCTTCATCATCGTCATCATCGTCATCATCTACGCAACGCAGTCATTGGGGCAACAAGGACCAGCCAGTCAATATTATAAGTGATTCTGAGGATGAGGCTGATGAGGAATTGCTGAGCCGCACCCCGTCAGATGTCTTTAAAGGTTCTGCCCTCCTCCCCACCAAAAGTCTCTCTGGATCACAGTCCGGCATCACGCCTTCAGGACTAAAAAGGGCTCCGTCCCTTTTCAAGATTCCAGTACCCCTTACTCCAACAGTCCCTGCGACCAGCGCATCCAAGCCATCACCATCACTTGGCTCCACCAGTGCTGCTGTTCCAAGCGAGAGAGATCGTGTCTCACCCCGCTCCAACAGCTTTAAAGGAAACCCAACTGAAGACCCCACTGCCTCCAAACACGACCCTTTTCCGCATCTGAGGAGCAACTCGTTCACCCTCAGAGCCACCACGAACACATCTGCGCCCATGAGAATCGACAAGCTTGCAAGATTCAAGCCGATCGTGTTTCTCCCTGGAACTTTCGAGATTTGTCTCGTGTTGGATATTCGCGAGGTGCGAAGCCAGACAGATCGCGACTATATTGGACAAAAGCTAAAGGATCGAGGGATTAATGTCATCAAGCGTGCATTGGATATCGGCGATGTCATTTGGATTGCTCGATTGAAAGATTCTAGCTTGGGTGGCCAGGATGAGCTCGTGTTAGATTACGTTGTCGAGCGAAAGCGAATGGATGACTTGGTCAGTAGTATTAAGGATGGGAGATTCATTGAGCAGAAGGTAAAAGGAGAAAGAGTAGCGTCGCATACCTCGAAGTGTTTTATCTCTAATGATATCACAGTCGTGACTAAAAGTGCTTGTCATGATGAAAATAGTTCCGACTGAGGAGATCAGGGTTGGAGAATGTCATCTATTTGATCGAGACGTACAAGATGGGTGAGACGTATGATATTGGCGTGGATGCTATCCGTACAGCGATGATGTCGACTCAGGTGCAAGATGGTTTTTTCCTCAGACGCACAAACCATACGGATCAAACAATTGACTACCTTGCCAGCATCACAAATGCGCTGAAGCGACTCTATCAGGTATGAATGCGCTTCTTCACGGAGGGAGGGGTTTTCGTTTGCAATGCTGTTATTTTCGTCTTTCAAAGTCCTTATTTCGAGCCTTTGCTTGCTGTCTAGTCCAAAACTCTATACGCCATCCCTGACGAAGCTATTGATCGCGCTTCCTATATGGACCTGCAAGCTTACATGAGAGAGATCCTCCCCGACAGACCGTTTCTCACCAGCTACAAATCTTTCGGCACGCTTAATGGCAAGTCGGAAACACTCGTTGTCAAGGATACGTTCGTCAAGATGTTGATGACCATTCGCGGTATCAGCAGCGAAAAGGCCATAGAGATTGCCAGAGTTTATGGAACGCCACGTGCCTTGTTTTCGGAACTGGACGAGGTCGGCGATCGACCTTCCAAGGAGCAGCGGTTGAAAATGCTAGCCAGAACCGGCTCGAATGTGGGGAGGAAGAAGATTTCGGAAGGACTGACCGCCAAAGTGATTGAGATCTGGAACACTGAACAATACTCGTAGCGCACTTGTTTTATTGACCGTCGCTACACAATACCCATACTCGTTTCTTTTAGTTTGAGAATTCGTGAGACAGAATATTTTTTGTATTGGCGGCCTCCGCACAGACCCTGCCCCCGTGTTTTTTAATCTCTGACGTTTTGGCATTGGCTGGGTGGACGTGCTCGCATTCATTTGCAATCATTTCAGGCTCCATTGCGCCATGCCACAGAACGAATTGCTCAGCTTGACGCGCTGTCCCTCTGAAATGTTGAACCTCGCTAACCTCGCCAAACACACAAAGCACCATAGCCAACTGGACAAGGACAGAGACTTTGTGAAAGAGTTTCTTGAGAGTCTTAAGCCAAAAAAATCCGCGCCTAAACGCGGCCCTAAACCAGCGGTTACAAAACCTATGGATACAAATCAAGGCAATCTTGATCGTTCCCGTCAACAACGACAAAGTCATAAGAGTAAGAGGAAGCGGAGATCGCAAGAAAGCCCGGAAGTCCCTCGACCTTCAATCAATGATGTCACAGCTCCAACAGCGCCAAGGAGGCGACATGGTGCTTCGCCAGCGGTGGTTGACGGCACAAAGTACAGAGACAACCCCAGGCCCACGACAGAGGCGCTAGAGACACAGGGCGATCCCAAGGCTGCCAAAAAGCGAAAGCAGGTACTTGATGTTGAGTTCGAGATTCAGCAACTGGACATCAACCAGCCAAGCAAAACCCCCACCTCTGCTCGAAAGCGCCGTGGAAGCCGATCTACAAAGCCTGCGACCGGCAAGAAACCCTATGTTGCTCTAGATGGCGCACCAGGTATGAAACTGGCTGTAGATGTTAAGATGACCAGTACCTGGCGGCGCTATAAATACCTCACATCTGAACTCACTGACCTGAGTAAAGCCAAAATCGATCATAACCGGGAGCTCTTTAGACCAAGACGATCAGCACGCCTTCGGTCAGCCAAACGATCCGAGAAGACACCGCGAGCAGAAGTTGAGGAGACCTCTGTGCGAGATAAATGACGAACAGCAGCAACGGAAGCGCGTCGACAATGGCTACAATCGAAGCCTTGCCCACCATCATATTTCTAACAAGGAGTCCGCGCGTAATCACAAACAAGCGAAGTCAGATAGTAATAAACCGCGCAAGATCATAACCCAGAGCTCGCTTATCATGAGCGTAAGATACGTCGCTGTTAACCCTTTCTGACGAATCTGTTGTCTTAAAATCGAACTGAGCCTAAGTGTTCTCTCTCCTCTGGCTCTACATTTGCAAAACCAAAACTGTAGCAATTTGCATCTCCAAACTTGTCGAGGGACAGGATCACTGTAATAGAGCTATCGTCCTGGGATACTTACTCGTCAGCGTTTTGCAAGTGTCCTATGTCTAACGCTCCATTCTTCGGTGTGTTCTGACAGATATCTGGGAGATCGGGTCGACTGGGGATCTTCAGGAAAGGCAAAGCTTCGCGAAAGACAGTCGTTCAAGGAGGTACTCGTATATTAAGTTGGCTTGTCCTTATAACCACGAATGCATCTATTCAGCAAACCACAAACTTGACTTTGTCGTCTTTGAACATAGGAGACGAGTTTTCAGAGGACGCATTCCTTAACCAAAAGGCGGGCTCCAGGCTGTCTGAAGGGAGAAACGACCAACAGGAAGCTATTGTCATGTCAGCATATTTCACTCCGCAGCAAAGCTCGCTGCACAAACCCTTCCTTCCTCAGAGTGTCGAAAACCCTAGCGATGATGACAGCTCTAGGAGTTACAAAGCTAGGCACCCGATACACAGTTCGGAAAGCCGAAGTTTCGAGGCGTTGGTGAACTCCGAGGGGGGTTCAAAAGCAAAGGACTGCGCGATCTCCAGTCATTCGTCGAATGACCATGAAGGGCCGTCTGATCGAAGCGAGCCGAACCTTGATCGACAGACTTTGAGCCATCGGAGTCTGTCATTAGGGTTGTCAATCGAGGCTCTGGTCGGCGGTTCGCTTGAGACAAATAATACCATCGGGTGCGTTTTCCTTGACAGTGGAAGTCCTTGGGGGGGGGGGGGTCGTTCACTGAAGTGCTGCTGACATCATGCTTTTCAAACTTGATAGTGGCGACCATGTCGAGTTTCCGGCAGACAGCGATGCCTACCAATCCCTCTACTATCCTACGGTTTCTACTGTCGATCCAGTCATGCTCTCCGTCCAACCGCAGGTTGAGACTGCTCCGTCTTGTGTGCATCCTCAGCTCCCAAGTAATCCCATATACTATCCTTCGTTGTATTTCATGCATGAAATACCAGCAGAAATGGTGCAGACAAGTCAATACAACCTACCTACGGCACCCAACTACCGGCCAGAGCCCTATGGATATGCATATGACATTTTAGTCGATCCTTACACCACTCAAAGACATCATCCTGACTTGTATAACGAATATCTGAAGGAGTTCGAGGATGTTGCCCGCGAAAGTGAGGATTCTGGGTTGAATCCATCTGAAAACTCTCGGTCTACTCCTCCATCAGCTCAAGCACTTTTTCAGTGGCGACCCCGCCGACTCTTTTAGACGTGATAATGGACGCGAAAGGTCTAGAGAATTAAACGCGGTACACGTGACTTACATATTGGAGTGGCTTGCAAAGCACCTTGGGTTGCAGCAGTCTGTGTTTTGATTTTTAGTATGGGAGGAGCAGCTCTTTTTTTTTGTAAGCTTCAGTGCATAGCGCCTTCAACCTGGACATCTCTCTCATTCGTTTGTGGACTAACTCGCCCATTCGCACAGGATGAAGGAACAAGTTCTTGAACAGGCGCCAAAGAAAATGTAATTCATTGACTCGACCACTTCCACGGCAATTATCTCCCTGTTTATTTCACGAGCGACTGAAGTTGGAAAGCGTTCTTCGCCACCAAATATTCAACTGGGTGTTCTTGCTTTTATTCCGATCCTTGCCTCACCATACCTATTTTCTTCTCTGTCATTGGTACTTAAACCTACAGCAAGCAAATCCAGTTTGGAGTTCTTTCGCCTCAGGAGATCGTCAATGTATCAGAGTTTGAGGTCACTCAACGCGATCTGTACACGGTCCAGGACCGCCAGCCAGTCAAATATGGAATGCTCGACTTGCGGCTGGTAAGGATGTGTTACCGGGACTTGCGCCTTGCGTTATTTCCGAGTCAATTTCGTGTTCCCTGCCAGGCTAGATACGCGGTGCTGGTCATGCTGAGCTGCTGCGGATCCGGAGGCGTAGCAATGAGTCATGTTCTAAACAGTATATCTTCACCCCGTATTCTATAGGGTACATCTGACAAGATGGCTACCTGCGAGACATGTGGATTGAAGCAGCAGGACTGTATTGGACATTTTGCCCACATTAGACTGTGTCTACCAGTTTTTCACATTGGATACTTCCGAGCAGCGATTGTCATTTTACAGAATATTTGCAAGGTATGGGACAACGGCCAGCAAGCTGACACAAGAAATTTGAGTTTGTCGTTATGTGGAAAGTAGAGGGAAGACTAACATGGTGGTCCTATGCAACTCGATTTCAGACCTGCAGTCGAGTCCTGTTATCAGAGAAAGATCGTCGTACATATCTTAGAAAACTTCGTGCCCCAAATCTGGAAAACTTGACGAGGAAGAATGTCGTTAAGGCTGTTAACGACAAGTGTAAGAAAGTTGTGCACTGCCCATACTGCGAGGGGACAAACGGTAAGCTCTTTCAACTGTTCCTCAACTCAAACTGTAGCAAAGGCCAAGAGCATCTATGCTTACATCTATCTACCATGCCATGGCTGCAACTCTAGGAACGGTCAAGAAGGTTGGTGCGCTCAGGATTGTACACGAGAAATACAGAGCAAAGAAGGTCGCGGACGAATATGAACAGTTCAAATTATCGTTCAACAACGCACTCGAGGCAGCTCCGGAGATGAAATCCCATATTTCAAAGGCGCAAGAGGACATGAACCCTTTGAGAGTCCTGAATCTGTTTAAAGCGATTTCAGACGAGGTAGGACGGAGGTTCTTGGAGCCACATATGATAGCTGGGTGTTCCTACAACACAACAGCGGATTGATCCACATTTTCTTGATTCTTCGTAGGACTGTGAACTGCTCGGTATGCACCCCGATAATGGACGGCCCGAGATGTACTTGTGGCAAAATATTGCTGTTCCGCCTGTCTGTATTCGTCCTTCGGTTCAACAGGATGGCGCCAGTAACGAGGATGATATCACTGTCAAATTGACGGAAGTGATCTTTACAAATGCCCACATGCAAGCTGGTCTCAATCAGGGCATCGCTATTCATAACTTGATGGTAAGAGACAACGTCTTCTGTAATCACAAAAACAAAAACAAAAAGACTTCCCTAGATCCCTAGATGCTTCAGATGTTTCCTGGACACTAACCGAATGCGTGTGCTATTAGGAACAATGGGATTTCCTGCAACTTTCCGTAGCCATGTACATCAACTCCGAACTCCCAGGAATTTCTAACTTGCAGCCGGGAAAGCCAGTGCGTGGATTCTGTCAGAGACTGAAGGGAAAGCAAGGTCGTTTCCGTGGAAATTTGTCTGGAAAGCGTGTCGACTTCTCCGGACGTACAGTTATTTCACCCGATCCAAATCTTCGCATCGATCAGGTTGCCGTCCCTGAGTTGGTTGCCAAGAACCTGACGTACCCAGAGCGCGTCACCAATCACAATATAGAACGCCTGCGCAAAGCTATCAACAACGGAACAGAAGTCCATCCTGGTGCCAACTATGTCACACTGGGATCCAGCAATATGAAAAAGTCGCTCAAGTTTGGCAATAGGGCTCAGATCGCAGCGGAAATTCAGGTCGGAGATCTGGTGGAGCGTCATTTGAGTGACGGCGATGTTGTCCTGTTCAACCGTCAGCCTTCACTCCATAAACTTTCCATTATGGCTCATTACGCCAAGATCCGACCGTGGCGCACATTCCGCTTCAATGAATGTGTCTGTAACCCCTACAACGCCGATTTCGACGGAGACGAGATGAACTTGCACGTCCCTCAGACGGAGGAGGCTAGAACGGAAGCTATCGAGTTGATGGGAGTGAAGAACAACTTGGTGACGCCTAGAAATGGAACACCACTGATTGCAGCCATTCAGGATTTTATCACAGCTTCGTACCTTATCACGCAGAAGGATCTGTTCTATGACCGTTCACAGTTCGTCCAGATTTGCTCATACCTCGGCGACGCAGAGCTCAAAATTGAGATTCCACCTCCCGCGATTTTGAAGCCTGCACAGAGATGGACAGGCAAGCAAATCATCAGTGTCCTGCTCAAGCCCAACAAGGAATCGAAGGTTCTCGTCAATTTGGAGGCCAAAACTCGCTCATACGACAAGGTGAAGCGCCCCGTCATGGATATGTGCAGGAACGACGGCTATCTCGTGATCTACAACAGTGAGATCATGTGCGGTGTTTTGGACAAGTCGATTGTCGGAGACGGTAACAAGAGCTCACTCTTCTATATCGTGATGCGCGACTACGGTTCAATCGAGGCAGCTCAATGTATGAATCGATTAGCCAAACTGTGTGCGCGTTGGTTGGGAACGGTTGGATTCTCGATCGGTATCAACGATGTCCAGCCCGGTGAAATTTTGGCCTCGAAGAAGGACGACCTCGTTAGAAATGCGTACGCTCACTGCGACGATTTGATTTACCGCTCCTTGCACGGTCAACTGGAGAACCAGCCTGGATGCGATATTGAACAAACATTGGAGGCTTTGATTTCTGGAGAGCTTTCGCAAGTCCGTGACAAGGTCGGAGATATTTGTTTAACGGAGCTGAACAAGTATAACTCGCCCCTGATCATGGCAACCTGTGGCTCGAAGGGTAAGTTGCAGAGATCTAGGTATCTTATAAGGGATACGTTTGATGGTACTATTCGGGAGAGTCTGACCAATTATTACGTCCTCCTTCTTTCGTCGACCTAATAGGTTCCAAGATTAACGTCTCTCAGATGGTTGCTTGTGTCGGTCAGCAAATTATCAGCGGTAAACGTATCCCCAACGGTTTCCAGGACAGATCCCTGCCGCATTTCTTGAAGAACTCAAAGATTCCACCGGCCAAGGGTTTCGTCCGAAACAGTTTCTATAGCGGTTTGACGCCGACGGAGTTCTTTTTCCACGCTGTCTCCGGTCGTGAGGGTCTGGTCGATACTGCTGTCAAGACCGCCGAAACGGGATATATGCAGCGTCGTTTGATGAAGGCTCTAGAGGATCTGACGACTCACTACGATCTTTCTGTTCGAAACTCTGTTGGCGCCATCATTCAGTTCACATACGGAAGTGATGGTCTGGATCCCGCTGTCCTCGAAGGCAATGGAACGCCAGTCCTGTTCGATCGCAACTTTGCTAGCGCACTTCATGTCTTACCTGTCACGAAGAACGATAAGAGATTGCTGCCATACCAGATTACTGAATATGCCGAGAAGACTGTAGCGTCACCTCGCTGGGCCAAGAACTGCTCCAAGGAGTTTATTGATTCGCTACTGATGTACATCAAGACTCATATCTCTGGAAAGCTGAAGAATATCCGTGAAGCGTACGATATGATGTCAGGAGAGCACAATCCTGGCGAGGAGTATGATGACATGGACATGGATGAGGATGTTCCAGAGGATATCAAGAAGGTTGTGAACAACAAGCTGTCGGTGACAGAGCGTCAAATGGAGCGATTCCTCTATGTCTGTTGGGACAAGTTCATGAAGGCCAAGATTGAGCCCGCGTCCGCTGTCGGAGCTGTCGGAGCTCAGTCGATTGGAGAGCCCGGTACACAGATGACGTTGAAAACTTTCCATTTTGCTGGTGTCGCCTCTATGAACATTACGCTGGGAGTGCCCCGTATTAAGGAAATTATCAACGCCGCCAAGGTAATCACGACCCCAATTATTACAACACGTCTGGTCAACAATACGGATGTCAAAGCTGCGCGCATTGTCAAGGGAAGGATCGAGAAGACGATGCTGGGAGATATTGCTGAATTCATCGAGGAGGTTTATAAGCCAGACGAGTGCTACATTGGAGTGCGTCTGGACATGGAGGCGATTCGTCGGTTACAGCTTGAGACGGATTTGGACGAGGTGGCTAAGGCCATTGGATTGGCACCAAAGCTCAAGATTGGAACGAACAATGTGCAATCTCACAAGCCAGACCGTTTGCGCATCTATGTGCAATCGAAGGATCCCGCAGGACTGTACTATGCGATCAAGCAGCTCAAGAGAGCGTTGCCCGAGATCATTGTCAAGGGTCTTCCACAAGTCAACCGCGCGGTCATTAACGAGATCCAGGGAAGTGGCGGAAAGAAGGAGTTGCTTGTGGAGGGTTACGGTCTGCGCGAACTGATGAATACGGAGGGAGTTGTTGGCACACAGACGCGTTCAAACCACGTCATGGAGGTGTGGAAGGTGTTGGGTATCGAGGCAGCGAGACGAACGATCCTGGACGAGATCAAGAGTGTCATGGACTCTCACGGACTGACGATTGATCCACGCCACGTCATGTTGCTTGGAGATATCATGACATCGAAGGGAGAGGTCTTAGGTATCACGCGTTTCGGTATTGCGAAGATGAAGGACAGTGTTATGATGTTGGCCTCTTTCGAGAAGACGACGGATCACTTGTTCGAGGCAGCGTTGTACTCAAAGAAAGATGCAATCGAGGGAGTGTCCGAGTGTATCATTATGGGTATTCCAATGTCAATTGGTACTGGTCTGTTCAAGCTGATCAAGAGAGACGATGCCAGGGATCGCATCCCTGCACGCCGCCAATTGCTCTTTGATCCATAGTAATAAGTTGTAGTTGAAATCCAAAAATAATAAAAGCACCGTGTAGAAAAGGACTGAGATTGCTTTTTTTTCTGACAATGCCTCGTCAACGAAATGCATCTCTTAACCGACGCTCCACAATATTCTGTACTTCTATTTATTTCGCAGCTACCTCTATCCCACTATCCTCCTCCGTCCCCAATAAACTCTCTAGCCATGGGACTATACCCAGCTTGCAACCTCCCCTGAATTGACGCCGTCGTTAATAGTCTTGCGACTAATACCACTTACTACAACCCCACTAAGTTCTTAACCTGCTGCAGCGCTCTCGGCTAATGCTTCACCACACTAGCAGGCAAAGTAGGACTAGAAAACGGCGCTAAGAATTTTCTAGTGGAAAATGAATGGGCATCCTGTGTGGTTAAAGTCCTGCAACTTCGCTCAGAAATCAGCTTTCAATTTCTCGAGTCTCAGACTGCATGAAAGATTACGAGTCAAAAAAGTTGAAAAAACGCGACAACATAAAATTAAGAACACTCAAAATAATACTGGTCTAACTAACTTGTCTGCACCTCTGGCGAGGCTGCTCTCCAGCAGCACACTATTGGCTCGACGCGGTATTGACGGATGGCCCGCTGCCTCTGGTCCTCTGGTCCTCTCTGATATCCAAGGGTAAGAACCATCCTTGCCCACGGGCTGCAGATAGAGGCAGGCCGTTGTTGATTGCCTCGAATCACATCCCTATGCATAAAGACCTTGCAGTGTGGGCAGCACAGGAGCCGGATTTCCACTTGAGTCACAAACTTCTCACACACAGGGCACTTTTGGAAGTATAGTATTCATTCACACCAACCACGATGTAGCCCAGGGACCGCACCGAGCCAAATGCAATACCGGACTTCTTCAAACGTATAAAAGAACGCCATAAAAGCCTCAAGCAACGAGGAAAGTCTTGAGCTGCTTGAGAGCTGGTCAAAACCAACGGCCACTGCCACGCCGTCCAAGGCATCCTCCTCGCCTTCTTCTGGATCTTCTACCACAAAGTCAGCAACATCCGGGAAAAGTGTTCGTCAGCCTTCAATATCCTCCTCGTCTTCTTCCGGATTTTCTACCACAGAGTCAGCAGCATCTGGGAAAGGTGTTCGTCGGTCTTCGATATCCTCGCAAGCAATCACCGAGTCTGACTTCCAGATTGACTCATCAGCGTTTGAGAAGGAGCTGTGTCTGATCGGATCAATAGACGTGGGCCAGATTTTTAACGATTTTCAGCATACGGCCGCGACTCTCGTCAATAAGATGTCGATCAAGGCTACCACAAACAACATTCATTATTTTCTGTAAGTTAATGTATAAGTGCGCAGTTTGCGCTACGACATGCACCTCTCTGTGGCATCGCTCTTTCGCTTTTCACTCACATGCATACATGCGCTCTCTTGTTTTTTGACACAGCGCTGCAAATTACATTTTCGATTTGACTGCCAAGGCCCCAGAAGGATTAAGCCCCATCGCATTCAACCTTATCAAGGACAGCAGGGCTGTCGAACAGGTGGAGCTGCCTGAAGACCAAGGGGTACTGTGCCTGGCCTTAGGGCGAGAACTCGCGCAGACAGGCCGAGTTAAGACTCAACTATTCGACGATCTCGTCAAGATGGAGATATTGTTTCTCTTCCAAGTTTTGTAAGTGGGTCGTTCTTTCAGATCATTTCACGTGAAGACATGTCGGTCTTTCAGTCAGACGTCGTGTGTACACTGGTTTATTCTTTTTCTTTTCTTGGAAAACCTAGGACAACCAAACTGGCTCGGAAGGCCATGCCCTCCGATAAAGAGCACGAAGATATCTTCGCTCACACTACATTTGACCCGTTTTGGACGTATGTTTTCCCGAGGGATTCAGAATACACATTCGGGTGGGCCAACGAGGTGGACCAGGGATCCCGCGTACAACACAATGACGGCTACAAGCCAGGTGGATACGTGAAAAAGATGCACGTGCGCCTGAATATTGTTCGTGGTAGCCTTGATCTACATCTTATTGACGAGAGTCGCGGCCGTATGCTGAAAGTCGTTAAAAATCTGGCCCACGTCTACTGATCCGACCTGACACAGCTCTTTATCAAACGCTGATGAGTCAATCTGGAAGTCAGACTCGGCGATTGCTTGCGAGGATATTGAAGGCCGACGAACACCTTTCCCGGATGTTGCTGACTTTGTGATAGAAGAACTGGAAGAAGACGAGGAGGATGTCTTGGCCGGCGTGGAAGAGGACTCAATGGGAAAAGATGACGATGACTCGGCAAAGGTGGCGGACGAGGAGGTTGTCAATGGTGCGGATGACGGTGCAGTCGACGTGCCGGAGGAAGACTCAGGAAGTGCGCTGAATTTGTTAGTGTATATCATATCATATTTTGCCAGATTAAATCTATTGCTGAAAGGTGACCATGGGCCAGAGAGGCTGAAGTGTGGCCTATACGCCCTTATCCCAAGCTCAACATCATCATAGCGCCAGCCCCTAATGGTCAACCAAGAGAATGACGCTGCAACTAACTAGAAGCACGGGTGCAACTAGGAGCAGGGGATGCAGACTGAAGGCAGCACGGATGCAAATCCATCTACGCCACACGACTGCCCACGCCACGCCAGACCAACCGGCGGGCAATGGGTTAGCATCGCAGA
>MU616832.1:0-37997 GCA_025201705.1 Dissophora ornata | reverse complement strand
AGAGAGAGAGAGAGAGAGAGAGAGAGAGAGAAGGAGAGGGAGAGAGAGAAGGAGGGAGGGAGATGCTTGCATTGCCACGAGGTAAGCAAACGAACAGGTAAGCAGGAGGACAACGGCCACAAAGAAAGATAAATTAAAACTGACTACTGCACCCAAAGTGTACGAGGAAACCAGTCAGCATAGAGGGAAAAAGGCCCGAGCGAGAACACGAAGAGGAATGAGAGTACACAGCTGATGGTGACAAATGGAGATGAATCTCTTGAGTCTGATGGTCTTACAAGATTAAGGTCGAAGGTGTCGCAGATGGAATAGAGGAGAATACTAGTTCGTGTCGTATTGCGATTTGTTTTAGGGTCGTTGCTGTTGTCGAGCTGCTGGAGTAGCCGCTGTTGAAGTAAATGGCAGTGGAGGTGAATGGCGAGCAGCGGAGAGGGTGGGGGGAGAGGATGAATGACGGGTGCTGATTCGGAGGAGATTAGGCGAGAGAGATTGGGGACATGAAAAAGCACAATGGCGACGAGGACGTAAGAAAGTGAGAGCGGCGGTGAGGATGGATTAGGAGAGAGAGAGAGAGGGAGAGACAGAGGGAGAAGAGAGAGTAGAGAGGGAGGGAGGGGGGGAAAGAGAAACAGAAAACGGGTATGTCGAGACTCTTGCGCTTCTTGTTCTGTGCGTCGCAGCAGTGTCCAAGCGGGTACGCACAAGGCGGAATGTGAGCCGCGACTAAAGGGATTGAATGGCACAAACTAACAGCCAGCACTCAAAAAAACGCCCGCCGCGGTCTGGTTGGTGCGGTCTCTGGTCATGGCGACCCAAAATCGTGGACCCAGAGTATCAGCGACGAGTAAGCTCATTCCTTCCTTAAAATTTTTTGGCGGGAGAAGCAACCACCTCGACTCACCGCTCCGCTGGTGTTCTCCTTGCGCTGACTGGCAGACACGGCTAGGAGACAGTCAGAGCAGGGGCCACACGAATAGCACATGCACCCACATACATGCGCCGCTATACGAAGAATACGCCTGCCCCAAGGCTACACGCACGCGTGCGCGCACACATGTGACTCGATTCTTCGCGGGAACAAGCTCTTCAGTGACATGATGGATGTCTTTGCTGAAAAAGTTCATGTGCAATGCTTGCTTGCACAATCATAAGGAAATTAAAAAAAAAAAGTTCAACGTACTCTACTCCGCTCATACTCCGAGACAAACTGTCCTTCGCGCATGCGCACACGCAATATCTTCGACATATGCGGCTCTCAGGAGGGGGGGGGGAACAGAGAAATGGAGATTGTAAGCCGGGCTCTGTCCGCTCTTGACAACGCTTGGTTTCTGAGAACCACAAGTACTGCTTTCTCAAACACACTGCAGCCAGGGGCCAGTCAACAAAGCCAACGTCAGAGCAAACCACTAATGACCTTTGAGTGAAACCCGTCGGGTCCTGGATCTGTGCCTTCTCAATGAAGTTTGTGAGATTCACCATGCTGCCTATCACGAAGCGCGGTAGCCAAATTCACAAAGAGTTGGGAGGCATGGACTCACCACAAAGGCTCGAAAGTCTCTAGTGCTATTACTTTTGTAGCCCGGGCCCACAAAAGGAATTCTGACGATACCCGGTAGTTGCTTATTTGGCTCTTATCGGTGTGAGCTAGCGTCGACTTCAATGATTTTGAGTATCCATGACAGTCATCACTCCTCTCTCTTGTTGAATTATGTGAGCGCAAATCAAGTACTGTAGTGATAACGATGCGTTTGACAATGACAGACATACTCAATAGCATCACGCATGCCCTTTGACCTGTCCTGTTCTCTTGCAAATCCCATAGGCCTATTTTTACTGTGAAATGTTTGCGGCTGTGGCTCGCGTCAGGAATGTTTGGTGGCAATAAAATTTTAACGCGCTCCGTGCAATTATGAACATGGACCACTTTTGCCACCATCAGGCATTCGCAATCTTCACCTCTCTATCTCTCTTCATTCTCTTGCTCTCTTCATTCTCCTGCTCTCCCCACCGCTCATTCTCATATTATCGCAACCGCATTCCTAAGCAACGGCGTTCATGATCCCAAAGACGGAGCCTGGCACGTCTAAGAATCCTCCGCACTTCTCACACCCAATCAGCACCTACAGCTCTGTCGAGCATCTCAACGACAACTCATACCGAATGCCGCAACCCGCTTACTCCACCCCTCACCAACCTGAAAAGTGTGCTGAGTTCACGCCCGAAGAAAGGGCGCGTCTCAACGAACAGTTACCAAAATATCTCGCTCCACACCTTACCGCGACGAGATCTGGCCCTGGACGGACTACCCTCACTTACATCGAAGGATGGAAGATCAAGAACTTGGCCAACAGGCTCTTTGGGTTCGATGGATGGAGTAGCAGCATTACGGATGTCACAGTCGACTTCTTGGATGTTGATCAAGAGGGCAGGGTATATGTTGGGGTCTCTGTCATGGTGAAGGTCACACTCAAAGATGGAACGTTCCACGAGGTGAGATGGCGGTGAGGAGAAGAAACATGCGGCGGGTGTTATTTTTGAAAGCGATACATATTTGCACAATAATCTGACCAAGCCGTGTCTTGTTATTTCAGGACATTGGGTATGGATCAAGTGAAAATCAGCGAAGCAAAGCCTCCTCGTTTGAAAAGGTGATACTAAATGCACATCTTAGTAGCGGTGAAGCCGAGATTTTCATATAGACGCATCGCGTCTAACACGGCATCTTTTTTGCAATCGTAGGCAAAGAAAGAAGCAGCAACAGATGGACTGAAGAGAGCACTGACATCGTTCGGCAACCTTCTGGGGACATGCCTCTATGATAAAAACTTTTGCAAGTACCTAAGCACACAGAGGGTAGAAAAGGTACAAATCGAGCTCATTCGATCGACACTATGTAGACAACGGCGGTTCATGATTAGCCCTTGAGTCCTTATTGTCTTTTTCTTTTTATCGCTATTAGCCAAAGTTTGATCCAAAGGACATGTTCGACCTCCCGACGGAGGGGGATCATAGACCGCAGGCACAGCATCAAGTGCTGCAATTTCAGCAGCAGCAGCAACAGCAACAGCCACAAAATCAACCACGGCAGCCACAGCAGCCACAGCAGCAGACAAATTGCGGCACTGGATCGTCGTCTTCTTTGTCGTCGATCCTTAATCAACCAATTCCCAAGCCGCCTTTGGCTTCTGCTCAACAAGTACAACATATGAGCTGCAGCGCAGGATCGCTGTCAAGCGCTCAATTGAACCCAAATCAGCCAAACGCGAAAATACAGAGTGTTACTCATGTACAGCAACCATCTGCAGCAGCACAAATAGGATCATCGAGTGGTGTTGCTGCAACAGCCCCGACTCACCAAGGACCATCTGCAGTAGCGAACGGCGCCAACTCTCATAATCAACAGTCAAATCAGGATAACGCGAAGACAGACATCAAGACCGAGGATGATGGTAAAAAGTTGGAACACAAAGTCGCCGAAATAGTCAGCGGACCAAATTCGTATCTCGTACTGATCACACCTCTTATATCATTAGATGACATATTTTTTGGAGTGGATATTGAAGACACCCGAGCGTCTCAGCCAGAGAGTCCCCGCATGTCCGACTTTGATATTATTTACATGGATGCAGATGCTCTGGATGATTCGATGGAGTATTCCCCTGTCAAGCCCGTGGCCGCTGTGGCTAAAGGCACTGCTCCCATTGGCCACGCAACGTTGAAAAGGTCGGGTTCGCTTACAAGATCAACCAGCAGCCCTGTTCTGCTCCATACAACACCAACTAAACCGAAAGCATCTGCGCCCTCGCAATGGAACCAAGATCAAAAGCCGTTATCGTCAGCAGGTTTCATGCAAACGAGCAGCAACAGCTCCGTAGGGACGTCTACTACGGTCTTTGAGAAAACGTTTGCTTCAAAGCAAGCACCCGCTTCCAATTCCTCACTGCCAACAAGGACGCCGACACCACCATCTTCCAACCAGGAGAGCTTACACTCTAGTCGTCATACGTCTTCGAACTTGCAACTTCAGAAGCAGAGAAACTGGGCAAGCAAAGATGTCGCGTCGGCATCATCTTCTCTTCGCTCTAGGGTGGGTCAACTTGGTCAGCCGGCGATGAACAGTAACAGGAATGTATTGCGCACAAATAGCTTGGCTGCGTCAAATTCAAGCGCGGCGAACAGCCATGCATCATCGTCGTTATTGTCGTCATCGTCGTCAGCATCGTCAGCATCGTCAGTGTCAAACCAAAATAATGCAGGCCATGGCTCTAGAGCCACCACTCCGTCTGCTGCTCAACACAGCATCCATCTCGCGAATCCAGTTCAGGGCCATGGACTGAAAAGGCCTCTAGGCATTGGGGGGTAAGTCCTACCACTTTAGTCTCAGACTATACAGACTATACACTGTTTTGATCTTGATGCTGATTTACGTACACGTCTTTCAAATCGATAGTTCGCACGATACACACGTCTCTGCTACAAGCAAAGAGCCGCGGCTGGGCTAAAAACCGGACAAATTATTTGACACTTCCACGACTCTTGTTTGTAGTACCTAACTCAACTCTTGTACATTAATGCTGCTTGAATAAAGAGAAAAGATGCGCTGTGCCAATGGTCGAACCACGACTGAAGTTGGCGGACATTTCGATTTGTGTTTTGAGCAACAATAGCCCAAATGACATGGCTATCCACATTAGCTTTTTTATTTTACTTTTTGGACAAGAATTAATGTTGCTCAAGAGTAACGTGTCAAACATATAAAAATAATACGCAATCTCACACTCCCGTGCACATCTCGTCTAGTTGACGTGAGTAAAGGAGGCATTAACGACACGTTCGTGTTTTTCAACAACCTCATATGAACCTTTTGCCCCGTGCTCAAAGACACCAAGATCAGCACCTTCGATATGGCCCGACTCCTGTGCCTGGAATATATTCTTGTTTATTAGGATGTGCATCCATGCAACTCTGATTTACATACAAGCTGGTGTCCACGTGCCTTCTATCCCGTCTGCATGATGTAAATCGATGAGCGCTCTTCGCGTTCGTGTTTGAGCTCAGATCACATTCTACTTTGTCACTTTATATACTTGCTCTCCTGAGTTGCTCCTCCCAGCGAACTCTTGCCTCTTGTCACTACCATCGCCCTGTCGCAAAGTCAACGATCCAGTTAATCCTCGTAAAAGCTTGTCCTTCTCCGTCTGCTCCAGGTCTGGAAAGTACAATAACGATGATCGCGCCATTGGTAACACTGCTGGAGGCGGCGGATATGGAAATTGTCCCTCTCTAAACTTTTTAAAACTCTCTTGTTCATCAGGAGACAGAAATTCTAGATTGATATCGGATGAGAAGGTCTGCTGCAATCCAAGGTTGGGGGTACTGTTCCTGTTCCTGTTGTGATTATTGACGGCGGCTATGGACTTGCGCGTTAACGGTAAAGGACCGAGCCAGGATTGAAAGCATGGAGCGGTCACGGAATTGTAGCCAAGGGAGACTGAGCGTGGTTTCGATTTTCTGGTCGAATTATACTGCGGGTTCCAGAGAGACGAACGCTGCCGTCTTGCACCTGGTATGGATGCAGAACTGCGGGATGGTTCGGCAGTCGTAGTTGTGCCTTGTGTCCGATCAAAATAAATTTGGTCATTGTTGGACCTAGTTATCTTTTGGTTCTGTTGGTCGGGTAGTGTGCGTTGGAATTCAGAAAACCTGAGCGTCGATACATTTGTATGTACGAAAGAAGCGTTTTGTGTGGATGTTTCTAGAGAAATATCTCCCGTCGAGACGCATCGCGTAGCCACAGTCTGGTTAGCGTTTAAATCTCGGGAGCTTCCCGTGTCAGCCAGGGACTTTCTTGGAGTTGGGGCGCTGCGCGACTTTCGCAACGAGTGCCTGTCTCTGCTTGACCTTGATCTACGCCCTTCAGTGCTCGACACAATGTTTGTTGGTAATAATGATGACGGGTTCGAATCGCTGACCCTCCCCGATTCTCCGAGGCTATATGGTTGATTGGTGGCGAGCTCCATTGGGTCCATAAATTCCTTGGTACAGATGTTGATACCAGGCATAGAGGCTCTACTTTCTTTTAGCGCAGCTGACGAGACGGATCCTGGTAAATGCGCATTGTTAATAGGTTGCGATATGTTGCCTTGCCTCCCGTGTTCATTCTCTCCTACTTTTCCGTTGCCATCCTGCGAACCCTGTTGTTGCTGGAAATATATGTGAGTGTACTCCATAGCTCTGGATATCCTTGTTCCTGAAAATCCTCCTGCACCCGTAAGATCAATAATCTCTTCTACAGCCGCAACCCTGCCGTCGCTCGCATGCTTGTCACTCTCGTAGATTGTGCGCAAGAACCAACACACCAACCATCCTAGCCAAAGCAGACTTTCCATAAACACGGCCGCCAGTGCCGCTTTGCTCATCTGACAAAAACCGGACACTGATCCTTCAATCGTTGCTGTTGTGCACCTGGTTCCTTTCTTGACCTCGTGGGCCTCAAAAACTGATGCCAACGCTGTTAGCGTAGTCAAGGTGATAAGGATCAAGCCTCGACATTGGGGCGACAGCAAGGCATTCGAGAACCGGGAGGCGCAATTGTTGGAGAGGGTTCTATGCTTTTTGACAAACGGGCGCAAAGACGTGGCAGTGACGGGAGATCGCCACGCTAGAATGCAATAACACGCAGCAAAGCACATCGACATAGCGCTACCAAGGAAGAGGAGCCATGCTGCTCCCGAGGCATGCTGAAAATGGATGACGAACAAAATGTTGAGGAGAGCGTATGTGCTGCAGACGAATTGGATTCCATGAATTACTGTCTCAATGATCCGACGTGTTTTGGTAGGGTCCTTGTAGAGGAGGTGGTCAAGAGAGTGATCTGTCCCGACGGAGAAGTTCCCTGGCGGGGGAAGATACGGATATCGGTATTCTGATGGTACTGGTTGTGGTTGATGCAGTGGCAAAAGGGTTGTTCTAATCGCCATTGTTGTTTGACAATAAATGATGAGAGATGAGGAAGGGCGATATTTGGCTTGACAAGAAGAAGAGCAAAGGTCGCCTTGCTCGGAAAGACGAGACAAAGCCATGGAGTGCTAATGAAGATCCCATGTTACACCAGAATAAAATACGCCTTCAACCGCGTCTTGAAATCACGAAATTGCCACCAAGCCAAAGCAACAGCATTGCGCGGCGGCATTATGTTTTCCCAACTCTTTGTAAGCTGCTACGGACCGAGAAGTGGTTCATTGGACGAGAGAGAGAAGGAAAAAAAGGGCTGGCTGGAGTTGTCATTCTGATCCCATCTGGACAGGATGTCAGAGGATCCCAGTTCCAACTGGCGCGCGCGTAGTTGTTTACAAAAACGAGTAGTGATTTTATTACAAGACAAGCATTACACTCTTTTCTATGCTTAATAGGATCTTTTTCATTGAGGTGGCCTTTGGTATCCAGGGGGTGGGGGACGGAATCCAGGAGGAGGGCCTTGGAATCTAGGTAGACATTGAAGCAAAAGAAGCATTAGTGTTAGTAAAATAGGCCGAATTATATTGGCAACCACACAGAAAAAAGTAATATGGCAAGGACCCTACCCTGGGGGAGGAGGGCCAGGGGCAAACCCTGGAGGGAATCCGGGTGGGGGCGCACCAGGAGGCATTCCAGGACGGAAGCCAGGAGGGGCCATACCGCCAGGCTGGCCCATGGGTCGGAAACCGGGGGGAGGGATCATACCAGGGGGAGGCGCCATGCCAGGAGCAGGGCGGAATCCTACTGGTGGCATACCTGGAGGCATACCTGGAGGAGGGATACCCCGGCCATATGCCATTGGAGGTGCCATAGCTGCGGGGCCGCGAGGCAACATCATTCCAGGGGCTGGTCCACCAACGCCGCGGACTGGCCCTGTCAATCCAGGGGCTACTCCAGGAACAACAGGCATGCCACGTCCTGCTGGTGCTGCGACACCCGACCCGGCTGATAGCTAAATACGAGAGATTTAAAATTCAGTTGGCGATGGTTATATGGATTGCGCTCTACCAGGGTAGACTGGCTGGCAAGGCTACTATCCTTACCTGTGAGATGCGCGCCCTCTGGCTTTCAACACTTGGTGGGGGCGGTCCATCGACGCTCAAACTGACGATTGTCTCGCCACGAAGAATGACAAGTCCAAGTGTCCTCTTTTCTTCGCGCTCTGATTGTCCTGAGGACTGCGCCTTAACTCCCGCCTTTGATTTGACTTTTCTGAACTCTTCGCAATCTGCAAGAACCAGGTTCATGTGCTTATCAAACGCCAGCATTTGTCCTGTCAAGACGCGCGAGTCCGATAATGTGATCCTGAGTCTGAAGTTGATCAGGTTCATCATTTTTGAATTTTTTGAGATCGTCTAGTTAATGACACACAGAACGAACACGTTGAGGTTAGATAATATTTGACCACCATCATGACAAGTCTCATCCGATCAAGGAGAGCAGAGGTGGTGCTGATCGCAATTGGCGTCGATATTCTATGCTAGTTGAATTCAGTTGACACCCTTCGTGGCGACATCGCTCGTGGCCTTTTCAAATACAAATTATGAATCTAAAAGTATCCAAGGCAACTGCTTCTACAGTTTTGTTGAGTTGCTTGAGAGGCAGGCCCTTCATACTGCCCGAGTCACTTCCTTGCGCCGTCGAGATGCAAAAGTCGAGTGTTACAATCTGTATAGGTCCTCACCATCTTGATAGGATCCGCGAATGCGTGCTCGGGTGCACAGCGTGAAGCCTTGAAATAGAAAGAGGGGATGATGCGGCCGCTTCCTGGGATGTCGAGATGCGTTACTTTGTTCAAAGGCAAAGCACAATCGAACAAAAAAAAGCAGATCTCTTGAAATCCTACAAAATTGTGGCGAAGTCACGTGGCGATACAATGATCTGCTCTACACATTTTTGAATGAAACGGCTACAAAAGCTAGGAAGACATGGCAACCCCAGATACATGGTGCAGTGGTGTTCTCGGCGGGCTTCCTCAACGCTGAATTCATCTGCGTTGTTCATGATCTCATGTGGACTACACAGTGCAGCATCATACCCGATTTGCCGAACGCGGATTTGGTCGCGCGACGAGCGTGACTGCGTGACTGTTTATACAATTCTAAAACATGGCCTTAAAAGTACATAAACGCCCCGATTGATTGAAGATTCGATCGCATTCGATTGTCTGATCTACCTCCCATCCATACTACACTGCATTAAACCATGGCTCAGGCATTCAAAAAACTCGGAGGCGTCTTCCCCCAGGGCAGCGGAAAGGGTCTCGCCGGAGGTGCCGGTGCCCTGATCACCCTCGGTGCTCTCGGATACGGTCTCAACGCTTCCCTTTTCAACGGTAATAAACCTGATCAGCAACTCCACCTCCAACAAACACAGTCTCCGCATGGACTCGAAACACCACTACTCCACATTGTTGCAATCTCAATTGAGGAGCTGTAGTGAATCTCTAAATTCACCTTCTCCTCGTACTAAGCGACGAAGATCTATCAAGTAATGGAGAGAGACTAACACCTATTTTGTGTTCGTCTTGATATATCGTGCAGTTGATGGAGGTCACCGTGCTGTCAAGTACTCCCGTGTCTTTGGTGTCCAGAAGGAGGTCTACAACGAAGGAACCCACTTTGTCATTCCCTGGTTTGAAACCCCCATTATCTATGATGTCCGTGCCAAGCCTAGAAACGTCGCTTCCTTGACCGGAACCAAGGGTATGTAAACCGGGTTGCCACTATTTCTTTTATACATTTTTATTATACCAAAGAAACGGGACTCTCGACAGGATGCTGATGGACGAGAAAAGCAGGAGAGCTAACAATCGGAGCATTCCCCCCCCCTCCCCCGTTTATTATGATTGTCTTTTCAGATCTGCAAATGGTCAACATCACTGTGCGTGTTCTGTCCCGCCCTCGTGTCAACGACTTGGCAGAAATCTACCGCACTCTTGGACAAGATTATGACGAGCGTGTCCTGCCCTCGATTATCAACGAGGTCTCTAAATCCGTCGTCGCCCAGTTCAACGCTTCGCAGCTCATCACCCAGCGTGACCGCGTCTCCCGTTTGGTTCGTGAGAACCTGATCAAGCGTGCCGCCCGTTTCAACATTGTGCTGGATGATGTCTCAATCGTCCATATGGCTTTCTCGCCTGAGTTCACACAGGCTGTCGAAGCCAAGCAGATTGCTCAGCAGGAGGCTCAGCGTGCAGCTTTCGTGGTCGATCGCGCCATTCAGGAGAAACAGTCGATTATTGTTAAGGCAGAGGGAGAGGCTCGCTCTGCTGAGCTCATTGGTGAGGCTATCCAGAACCAGCCTGGTTTCATTCAGCTCAGGAAGATTGAAGTTGCTCGTGAGATTGCCTCGATCATCTCGCACTCGTCGAACCGTGTGATGTTGGACGCCGACACGTTGCTGTTGAACGTCTCTGAGCAAAAGAAGGAGTAGAAGCTATATAGTCATGGAAACCGCGGATCATGGAGGGAGTTTGCATCATTTGTTTTTTTTCTGTTTTAGACCATTAAACATTGTTAGTTACTGTACAGACATTGCATAGTGTGTGGCATACGAGGGAAAAATTATCTTGTGCGTATGCTCCATCAATGGGTTTGCTCTATGTAGGTAGAGTACAGTTCCTCGTCCTCCTCTATAGATCTTGTTGTGATCAGAACCACTGTCCGCAAGTGGTCCAGATCACTCGAGGAGCGCTTGCTCCAGTCCACGGACTCATCCTCCTCGCTCTCAAAGTCATGGTCATGGTCGTGAGCATGCCAGTCTCCTGAATACCAAATATTTGGCAAGAACTCTTGGAGCTCCAGTGGAAAATTTCTAGTCCTGACATCCAGTTCCTGGTACCGCACATTCGGTGGGAACAGTTCCATCCCGTTGTTGACGATCTGCCCGACCGCTAATGGATTCTTCAATAGCCCTGTTCCTATTCTTGGCCGTTCTGCGCCTACACTTGCTTCGGATGCCTGCACAGCTGCGTATCCTTCTCCCACTCTTGATTTAAAACTCCAGTCCACCATCCAGGTTGTATCCGCGGTAGCAGTGATCCCAGGATAGTTATCCCTCCCATTGATAGACCGAAAGATGGAGCCGGACATGCCCTTAGCCTTGCCATCCACATAGATGCCGTCGTTACATTTCAAAATATATCGATTGTTAATCGAGTTGAAGAATATCGCTTCTCCGGGTCTGTATAATGTTCCTGGATACATCGCCACTACAGACCCGGGTTTAATGGCAATACGAACGCCAGTCTCACTGTTGCAGGGCGCTCTACGAAGAAAGACACCTTGGCCAGCATTTGATATCCGGGAAGGCCCGACCTCGAGATGGAAACCAAGCTGCTGTTGAAAAATAGATTGGCGTCGCAATGGCAATGAGGTCCGGCTTTGATCGTGGGTTGAGTTGGTAGTTGATGGCGATGCTTCCTTCAAGGTACGAAACAAGGTCACCAGCTGTGCGCGCGTCTTGATCGGATCAAATGGATGCTCATCCGGTTGCTGCAGCGGCAGAGAGGCAGATCCGGCTGTTGCGACAGGGATAGGCCGTAACCTCTGGAGTATAATCTTGAAGACCTGGTATGGGTAAAGACGGTGCAGAAAGTCGCGCATTATTTTTGTTTTTCGTCAATGCATCCCAATGTGTACGAATGAGATGCAAAAGGGAACGAGATTCAGGACGAATAAGATTCGTCGCGTTTCATGAAATAAGATTTAAGCACAGTGGCGATTTATTTTTCCAGAATTCTGTGGGGGGCGAAGAATAGACCCTGATTTGGTCTAAGACTCGATGTTTATTGTTCCCCGCCCGTCTGCAACTCGGAGGTCCATGATCTCGTCAGCCGCATCTTCCTTGACATCATCCATCTTACCAACCCGCATATCGCCCGCCTTATCGCCGCCTTGCTGCCCACGAATTTCCTTCTTTTCTCCAATCCTCTCAAGCGTTTCAACCACATCGCCACTGTTGTTGCTGCTACTTGCTGTTTCATCCTTGTTACCATTCATGAGCTCGCTCTCGATGTCAGCTGCAGGCGCGTCCTTTTGGCCCTGTAGCTCAGGTGCTGATGAAGGTGTTGCCTCGTTCGACTTTCCTTTGATATTATCCAGTAAATCGCGATGGAACTGATAAACCCTGTACTGCTCTGTGAGTGCGATCACGATGTCCTTATACTTTGCTCTCTTGGATACCAATTCTGGCAACGACCACAAGGCCTTATCGTCAGTCCTGTTTACGATCGCGTCCAAAAGTGCTGTGGGGTTCCTCAAAAAGATTTCAGTGTAGTGCAGCAGGTATACGCCACAATCCCACAGATTGTCCTGTTTCGGGCACTATCGTTTTTCAGGCAAGAAATGAAAGAATAAATACGTGTCGTCTATTTCTTGAATAGCACCCTTTTTTTCTGTGCATCAATGCTGTTGATGTTTCACCTTTGACGAGAACTTCCCCGTGATTTCCTTGGATGTCAGATTCATGGAAATCCCCTTCCTGGACAAAAGCTCCTGTTGCAAATATGATCTTAGGACACTGAACACCGATGAGTGGGATCCGCCCAGAGAATCTAGGCACAAAATATATGGTCTGTCGGTTTTTAGAAAGGAAAAATAAGTAAGAATATCAGTCAATTGTCCTTCAATTGTCACCATTCCAAGGAGAGAACTCCGCAAGCATGCTCTTACTTCTCATCTCCATTGATATGGCTCAGCTTCGACTCGTTGATCACTTCCATGTCAACAGCCATCTTCTTCGACTGGAATGAGATGGACTCATCACCATTACTGTTGTCTACGGTCTCCCGAGGGGCCACGCTTTCAGGTTCAGACATACAGGAAGATGCGGTTGGTGGCGATGACTCTGATCTCTTCAGGAGCAAGCCAGGATTGGTGATGATCGCCAAATACCAGTGCAGACTATTACACAACAAGGAAAGATCTTTCAGGGACAGTTCCAGTCGTCTTTTTTAATGCCATAGCATCCGCGACAGTCAGGCTATTGCCACTTACTTTTCGTGGATGGGCACAATGATATACTTCATGGAGAAGAGATCGACCTTAGAAGTCCAACTCTTGATGGCATCGTACGAGTTCGCCAACCCTTTACTAGAAGTCACGAATAAAAAACGTCGCCGAGTCAGTAAATATCCCTTCAAATCTATGCTTCATAAAAGAGTCTGAAATGTCAACCTACGCAGGTTTCGAGACGAGCCTCTGATAAAAGAAGGTATTGAAAATGTAAACCTGGCCCGCCAATGCTGCGTTCTTGACTTCTGCGTTCGCTTGGGCATACCTAAGAGGACAACGGGAATGTATGAGTCAGGATGCAGTGATGGCCACTCCATATCAACCATTTCCCTTGTCAAGAAATACTGTCCATTCAATCATACTTCAGCCCAAATTCGATTAGAGTGTCGTTCAGAAATTCGCCATCCTCCAATCTGGCAACATCTTCGGCACGGACAGCAATCGACTTTGACTTTACACTGCTATTAAATGGGTATACGAACAGCCTATATAGTTCGTAGAGAAAGTGTGCACCAAAGCGTGAATATGTGGATATAGAAGTGGAAAACGCTTGTGATAGAAAACAGAGAGATGACGCACGTTTCCTCAGCCTGAGCTGTCAAGCGCGAAGTCGACGATCTATTAAATAAAGAAAAATTCAATTGCGACCATTGAGAACATTTCTCTCCAGGAATCTCGCAGCGGATCAAACTTTGAGAGAGCAAAACCAGCAAAGGCATATGTAAGATGATGAGATGTCCTTACCGTCGGTTCTTGGTGGCCAAAACTTTTTCCGCTTCTTCGGACCTAAGTTGCCGGAGGTGTTAAAATTAGAGGGCTGTACATAATACCTCTCTCTAGGATATTATAATAGCAAGCGAAAAACCGACAAATGCGTACGACACATAGCGAGGTTCTTACGTTAAGCGATTGGTATCGATTCCCTTCTGCTTCAGGGTAGAGCAGATACTAGCGATACACGAGGAGTTTGTATCGATGAACAGCGTAATCATTGGGTACTTTTCAGACGCCTCTACAGGATCATAGTGTCGTGCCAAAATGGACGATTCCACAAGCTTGCTACGAGTCGCGAACTGCAAGATTTTAAACGTAGACCCGGTGTAGTACTACAAAAACGGATCTTGTTTAGCCATTGAGCAATCATCCACATTGGGTCTCTCTATAACCCCACGTTCAGGAGCCGAACGACGTTGTCACTTTTCTCAAGTACATACACTGACAAACTTGAGCTCCGAATGTGGAATTCTGGTAGTGTTGCGCTTGATGGTTAGTGCTAGCCGATCGATCCCAAATTGCACAGTCATCCCTGCAGCCGTGAACTCTGTCTTGGGCCAGACACGCACACATGACAGGGACATCTGGGGCCAGGATGCTGGCGTCGATCTAGACGACTTATTGCCCATCGAAGATGCATTCCGGAACCCAGTGATATGCTTCAGTCGACTTATAGGCGCTCCTGCTGTAGGTGGCGAGACTCTGGTGGCAGACACGACTGGTGAAGGTGGCGAGGGTGATTTGAGTGTCATGGGTGAGTCTGAACCCGACAGCGGTCCTAAAGAGGCAGACTGACAACAGTTGGAGACAAATTTGAGCGCCTCTCCTGAGAGAGATAGGCTGATGCACAGTAGCTGCCTGAGAAACGAATACGTACACTTCTTCTCCGTCCTTTGGCCCCTGTCACTGTTGACTTTGAAGCTGTCGTATCATTGACGCTATCTTTTTCAACCTTTTTCCTTTTCGCAGGTTTGTGCTCTGAAAATGCAAGGTTGTTTAGGATCAAGTTAACACCAATGGCTATTATTGGGTGCATAAATGAAGAGCCTCAGATGTCAGTAGTACCGCACCTTTGTGATCGTCTTCGTCCATTGACACCACCAATTCGACAGCTTTCTACTCAAAGATTGAAGTGCATCAGCTCGGTGTCGGTGGAATCATCTCAAAAATAATTCTCCTGGCACGACACTGCGATGCTGCCCTTACCACTTTTCCCTTGCTGAGCTTGTTTGACTCTGCTTCTACCAACTTTTCAAATCCTGGCACAGTCCCGATCACATCAAAATCATCTAAGTAACTCCAGTAAAGCGGAACAAATGTCAATTGATAACCTTCAATTGCCCGTTGATGCCAGAAATGAGTACGAAGTTCGATACTATTATTCTTATACCTTTGTGAGGGAAGAATGGTGGCGATTGATGGCCCTGTGAAGACGCGCTGGATTTCCGTCTGGTGCTGGTGCTCCCGCCATCCCGATATCCTGTCATCAGTGATCTGTTTGCAGTCTTGACCGAGAAATTCGACTCCCGGCGCTGGTTTGTCGGCACCGCAATTGGAACACCCTTTCCTTGCTTCTTAACTCCCGCAGTGCTGTAGATTTATTTCGACGATGACGATAAGGCGATGGAGCTGAAAAGGTCAGATACGTATTGACAATACATGCGCCGCTGCTACCTGTTTCCTATATTATATCTCAACGTTGACGAGTACCTTGGACTCAGCATCCCTGCCGGTGCAAGTGGATGAACTGATTCCATCTGCCAACAGAAAGAAGAGCAGATTAGTCCCTTGTTTCCCCAGTTAATTCGTGTTCCATGAACGGGGCACAATGCATTACCGGTGCTCGGACAATCTTCGGTGGGTCCAAGTCCATGGTGCGTGGTCCTGCCATGTAACGTAGTCTTTTAGTCCCTGTTAGTGCATGCACTGGTTTGGCGAAAACAAAAGTGGTGGCCACTGCACTACTCTCTTCCCCTTGCTCTCCACGGGCACGCCCCACTGTGACGTCTCTTTGTATCCAATCACATTTTACCATTCTCTAAACGCCAACAGCCTAGAGAACACGTGCCTTGGGCACCATGAATCCATATTTCAATACTACAAGTTATCGTAGTGCAAAAGTCAAGTCTTGATGTGAAAAGATGTCTTTTTTAATGCTTGCTCTGTCTTCCGCTCTGTAATGAATGCTATGCACCGAAAATATTAATACATTTTAATCAGTGGTTTCACAGAGAGGGCACATGCACTTGAAGCGGTAGTGCTGGAAAAGCTCCTGGCGACGCTGCTCCGTGGAAAGGGTTCCGTTCTTTTGGTCGATGAATCCAACGTGAAGCTCATCGCCTGCCTTGACGTCCCTCGTAGCCACAACGGACATGTTGTTATTGTTATCCAAGAACGCAATCTTAGTGTTTGGCTCGCACGAGTGCGAGATGTAAGATGTAACCCTGTAGAATCCGGCGCCGACAACAGGTGCATCGTGCACACTGCGGTACTGCTCAGGCGAAGGCTAAAGTTGTAACAAACAATGAAAATCGAAAGTGTTTGTCAGATACCACTTCAAGACTCATCATCAATGCCAAACTATTGAGATAGTCATCAGTTCAGGAACATACCTCAACAGATCTGTCCGCATCCAAAGAAGTGGAGACACCATAGGCGTTGTAGAGCAACTTTCCCTTCAAGGTCAAGTAACGCTCTTCATTGATAAATTCCTCGATACCAGGGATCTTGGATCCAAGAGCAACCTTGAGCAACTCGATCTCCTTCTCCTCAGCAGCCGAGGGACGGACCTCCAAGAAACGGAGACGTTCAATGTGATCAAACAGGTTGTACTCCTCGCCGCCGTTCAAGGTCTCCTCGTGGACCATGCGCACCAAAAACTTGGCAATCATCTCAGGGTACTTGTTGTTGGTCTCCTTAGTGTAGTCATACAGAGCACGCTCGGGGGTCGAGGCGTCTTCAGAGTCCTTGGTGCAGAGGATGGTGTGGAACTCGGTCGCGGCAGCCTTCTCGCACGTCTCAGAACAGAATACAACCTTGGTGCACGTTGCACAGCTAGCCTTGGACTCTCCGACAATCTGCTTCAAGCAGTAGTGGCAAAACTCGTTACCTTCCAATGAGGGCTCCAAAGAGCTGATGATTGGGATTTCCGAGAAAATGGTCTCTCCAGCAGCAAAGTCCTTGGTGGCGATCAATCCACGACGAATAACCTTCTGTCCCTCTGCAGTGACGCCCTCTGGCAACTCCTCGACCTTGACGTTCATCTCCTTGGGAGGGAAAACAGTGTAGTACTTCTCCTGCTTCTTTTGAACCTAAGATCGATTATATTACGGAAGACCCAGTTTGTTAGTAGTCGAAGCGTAACCTTGAAATAGCACGGTTTCCGAATACATCATCTTGTGGGTGGTGGTGGGAGACCACTTAAATCGTAACGGGTCATATCTCTTCAACTTACGTCCATGCTCAACATGCTCATGACCAAGGTGAAAACCTCTGGTGGAATGGTCTTCTGGTACACCATGACCAGCTCGGCAGGAGCAGGGTAGACCTTCAAGGCCTTGTAGAAGCAGATCGCAGCCATATCAAAGTACTCAGGACCTATTTGTTGGGAGATGAAATAAATCAAAAAAAAAGGATTGTTGATCAGCAAGATAGACTTGCGCTGTCACCATACAAACTGGGAAGACATGTCACAGATCCTGGATCACTGAATGCACATACCTCGAGTGAACAGTGCTTCGCCAGTGGAGAGCTGCTCCATGCAGAACTTCTCACGCTCTTCCATCGACGTGGGGAACTCCTCCTCCTTGATGCTAGCCAATGCCTCCTCGGCTGATTGGGTAGTCATGGTGACCTTCTTCTTCTCTTCCTCCTTCTGCTGCTTCAGAGCACGCTTCTTCTCCTTCTCTAGAAACAGTGCAAATTAGTAAGTTATTGTTAGAGTGGGTGCTGTCACAATACAGTGACTCGGAAACAAAAAGCGATTCTGCTTCTTGGATTCATATTCAAGGAGGTCAGGGTGCTCTCAGCCACGGAGAGGTGAACAGAGCAAACACCAGAGCTAGAGTTGTCGCGAGCAACGTAGCAGTACTACCCGCTGATGCTGCCGTAAGCTCGGCAGGTAGCGCAAGAAAAATGGACGAAGTGAGGATTCCAGAAGACGTCGGTAAAGGGAATGACATACTCAGCTTGCGACGAAACTCGGGGTCGCCTCTGCGCTTCTGGTCGAAGTAAATGGCATAGCCGATGGTGGCGACGGCAAGAGTGCCGACGGTGGCCGCAACAATCGTTGAAGTCTTCATTATGTGCAGGTCGGGAATGGAGGGAGAAGGAGGGAAGCGGGAGAAGGAAGGAATTTGAATGAGCGAGAGTGATCACAGAAACACAGAAACGATAAACAAAAGTCATGGCGGTTTGACAGGGAAAGGGATATTGCCGGTCTACGTGTCATGTACGTTGAGCCGCGAATTTCTATATTGGGCACACCGCGAACTGAAAACAATATGCTGTTGGAACTCAAAAGCTACTGGCAACCATCTCGGTGCCTTGCCACAGTGGCCTCAATCATCCAGCACCCGCATCAAAAAGTAGCACACGTTAAATGACATATTCAAGTAAGGTTAAAAGCGCCCGTATATTGTTCCAGCGTTTTATTGCGTGTAGAAATATAGATCAAGCAAGCGCTTAAGCCTGCTTACGGCGGAAGGAGCAGCCTAGTCGAAGGGGCGCAGATAAAGAAATAAAGGATTACTCTGGTCAGTTTCTTGGCAGTTCTCAAAAAAATGTTCAACTGCAAACGTCAATACTGTGATCAGCGTAATGATCGTGCTAAAGCAAACACATACCCTCGGTCAAGCGGGTGATACCACCGGTGGGCTGAGCAAGAACGTTAGCGCAGCTCGAGCACATGACGACGGTCTGGGCGTGCGAGAAAACGGTGGTGATCTGGACGCATCCCTGGAAAATGAAAATGGCCAAAACATGAAAAATGAAGACGAGCATCAGTATAGTTGATTTCTGACAGCGGCACAGAGTCTGATCTGCCCAGAAGACGCCCAGTCGTAAGATCAATCCTGTAGCGGAAGACAATTGGAGGTGATAAATGCGCCAAATTCCAAACGGTAATCTAGATAGCAAATGCCTAGCAACCATGTCATAGCTATCCGGTTCCTGAACTATGGGCAAGTGAGGCGTGTAGAATGGTATCGAGGAAACTGACAGGAATGTGCTGATATGTATATCTGTGCTGTGTTATATTCCATTGCGATATTAGCGAATGGACGTGTAATACTCAGAACGAGCATGCAAATGTTTTCCTGTCTTGTTATCCTGATCCCGAGAAGACTTCCTGCCGCAATGAGTGCTCTGCATTCAAACTTACAGGGCACTTGACGTCCATGAAGTAAGAGTTGGGAGACTGCACGAGTCTCTTCAACTTGTGGGTCTTCTGCTCAAGAGCGTGGGAGGGGTTCAAGAGATCAACAGCCAACTGTATTGAAGCGAAAACAGAAAAGATTTGTATGTTAGTCTCATCAGGATCTCCAGTAGCAATCTTTATCCCTGACACGTTTTTTCTGTTCTTTCATCCTGAGTCATAGCGTAAAGTGTCCAGAAAAGCTATATGATTGTTGGATTGTCGGGATCAGGCATCACCTGTTGTAACAGATTAATCAGCAAACAGGTCATAACTGCCATGCGTTCACACAGCTGTTGTTGGAGTTTTGATATACTGGGATAGCTTGCTGCTCCCTGATGCAGGTACTCAGGAAAAGCCTGAAAAGTTTCATCCCTGAAAACTAAGCGGTTCCTGCATTCTGTTGCTTTAAGATTACTGATGCAGCGTTTCAGAGCTAGAAGTCAAGATCGTGCTAGTGATGCGGAGAGAATTAAAATTGCTGGAATAGTGTGCTGTCGTGCCATTACGATGCCGTGATTGATGTTGCTGTAATCCCGCTTTTAGATGATGGATGGTTGCCTCTGCTGTTTGGCTCTGTCCTGAGAATATCCATTCGATTGATGGTGGAGCAAGAGTGCGATGTCTTTCCACGTGACTTGCCATCTTGTATTGAATCAAAAGGGAAGAACTGGAATTCCGTAGGCAGCACGCCATAAATTTAGAAATTTCTGAAGTACCAGCAAGCCACTGATGATTTTCCACTTGCATCACTGAGCCATCAAGGACCAACCATTTATTGCAAATATACACTGACTATGAACAGAACCAGCAAGCTAAACTTGGATCCGTCAAGACTTGAATAGGTCGTGGCTCTAGACTTGTAACTACTGATGCTTACTGGCGTGTCCTTGGAACCGCATCCATCATTCGACGCTCTAGCAGCGGTCGTGAGCTTGGCTTGACCATTAAAGTCGCAGGACGTTGCATCGCCCTTGCCAACGTTGGTATGGTAATAATTGTACATGTACGACAGCTTCTGAGATGGCGTGCAGAAAGAGTACTTGCCATACACACCCGATTCTCCGTTCGTCCCAATATCACTACAGGATGTCATACCACAAATCGTGTTCATTTGTGCTCCAAGACTATCCGTCGAGACAGCGTCCGTAGCTACACAGCTCAGCGAGGACATCATACAATTGCAGACGTCCGTGGAGGGCGTAGGTGGCAAAATTGTGCTCGGCTTCCAGGTAGGAGTGTTTGGAGGGCATGTCGAGGCGGGTCTTTGTTCGTTAAACGAGTCCATGTTCACCCCAGTAGGCTGAAGAGGAGCCAACAAAGTCTTGAGGTTGTTGTAGTCTGGCAGAGGAGTGACGGTGTTGTCGGGGTTGATTTTGACGAGGCCATAGTTAATGTCTTCTTGAGACCACTCGTAAACAATGCCTCCGGACCATGCCCCGGTCATGTCTGGGCCGAAAATGGACTGGACCTCGGGGAAGGTTCGTGGGGCGACAAGATTGCAGCCAAACTCTGACAAGAACACTGGAATTGAGTAAGATGCAATGTCCTTCGTGCGGTCCGCGTAACCCGAGGTCTGGTAGGTCGTTCCAGCTCCGCACCACTCATACAAGTTGATACCGAAAAAGTCGACCCGCTCGTAGTCAGCACCGCAATTGAGGTAGTCCTGGATCTGTACACGAGTGTCAGGATCGTCATTGTTGGCATATCCTACTGGGATCTTGCGGGATGCAGAGCTACTGATGTATCTCTTTACGTCTCTAACCAGAGCCTTGGCATATGCGCTGGCTACAGTCGTGTCCTTGTTGTTTGTGACCTCGTTGCCAGCAAAGAAGCCAAGAGTGTTGGAGTATCCTTTGAAGGCGTCCACTGTGCTGCGGACGTTGTTCCAGATATCGGTGTCGTATTCAGGATTGTCGCGGATGATAGAATACTGGGTTACAGCCAGATCCAACATCAGATACATGCCGGCATCCTCCAGGGCTTTCATGCAGTCATTGTGGTTGAGCGTTGGATCGACCTAATCGACAATGAACTTGCGTTAACTGTATGCTCTTGAAAAATCGCGTCGTCTGCACAATGACGTTATTCACAGAAAATGGAAGATGTTGCTCTCATACCTGGTAGACACGAATAGTGTTCAACCCGAGTTCTTTCATGAGTGCAAAATCGCGAATACAGTCGCTGGGTTTAGACAGGGGGTCAGTGCCAGCGACTGCCCTGGGCTGGTAGGCAACACCTTTGATAAAGAACTGGTCCTTTGTGACAGAGTCGAAAAACTTGGTTCCTTTGATGGTAATGGGGTTCAAGGCGGCTACGGAGCTGATCGACAGCACAACTGCTAGAACCAACGCTGGGGCCGTGGGGACATGGACCATGGTTGGCCAGTGTTATTGTATGGATGGTATAGTGTGTGTTGAGTGAAGTATAGTGTGTGTGTATAACACGGATGTTAGTAAAAGGCGGATAAGAGTGTGATTAAGAACGAATATTGGTCCAATGTGTTTGTGGCAGAGCAAAAGTCTGCGGTGGCGTGCCGAAGATGGAGAGAATAGAATATTAGAGAGAGGTAAAAAGAGACAACCACCAACATGTTATTTATACTGTTCTACCAAAGCCTGGCGCAATAATATGACAAACTGATAGGACACTAGGGAATAGAGATGGGTCCAATATTTCGGATCGAGCACCATGGTACTGTTCTAGATCGAGGAATCACGAAAGGCCGTGCCCTTTCCGGCACAACGAGAGGGTTCCAGACTGTCGTCCGCCCGTGAGAATCAAGAGAACTGAGCTAAGTGCGAATCCAAGATCAGCGAAAAAATAAATAGAATATGATGGCGACCAGCGAGGATCCTCTGGATGTGTTTGATAGCTTTAGGTTGTGAGAGTACTAGATATTATCCTCAACGGTCTCACCTGCGCGAGGGATTGACAGCGCGAAGAGTGATTAGTCGTAATGAGGTCAAAGTTGCGCTTTACCTCACAAGCAAGTGTGAAGCTCAAGTAATTTCCTGTTGCCTGTAGATATTATTGCCGCATAGCCGCACATGTGCTGAAAGCCGTAAAAGAGGGTAAAGGGCCGGGAAATAACGCGTTGCCGTTTATACAACCGCAATCTATCCAACCTTGAACTGGCAGCAGCAGGCAGGACAGTGGACAAAGAGGGTGCTTATTTGGGAAGAGGGCACAAACATTTGTTTTGTTCTCAGCAACCATTTCAAGCGTTGTAGACACCAAGTTCATGTCACACAACCCAGATAAACACACACTCAACATCATTTATGCTTGAAAACTCATTTCAAGTAACCAAGCGCAGAAATAATTAGGTGCTTGGTCCTCATTCACCTTTCATCGAGCAATAGTATCTGTAGTGATTGAAAAGTGAACGTCTAGTCTTGTATCGGCTAAACTGGAGTCCCTGAGAACCAGGATGAACTCAATTGAGCGAGAGCGGTCTATTGAGGCAGCTCCGCTCACAGTGTTCTCCGCAATGCCTCCTTGGATCCTGTTTCGATGTAGTATTATCAGAGGAGGCAGTTTGGATTTACGGGAGAAAAGGAGACGCACAAAGAAATAACAACGCCCAAGATAGACGCGTAATGAGAAATAAAGGAGTCAAGGGACCAGGATGACATGAATTGGAATCACCTCAGCAGTTGCCACCCGGTCTCCAATATGCACAACAATAAGCTGGTATACCACGGGCGCCATTACGCAGAACCAGGAGGAATAGAGATATGGAGGCAAAGACAGTATTATCATTTCGAAGCGATTACCAGCGTAGTTAAGTTAAAGTTGCATTCTGGAGGCAAAATACAACATAGCAACGAGGCCGCACGCAGCATGGAGGATGAGCAGAAAGAACAAGAATAGAGCTCTTGATGACGCTCCTCAGAGGTTAAGGTATATTGCTCTCTGTTTGTGTCTGAATGTCGACAAGAATTTATGTGCCTGGAACTGCAGGTTGAATCGAGATATTTCACCAAATCAGAACAGCTTTTGCTCTCTTCCTTTTTTTCTCTAATACAACTTCGTAGTTCTTCTTCTTTTTCTTGTTCAACATCCTCTTTACACCCGCACATTTCTCGTTTTTCATCGATTGCTGGGCTTGTTACTCTCGCTCGCACTCCATCGGTCTAAAATTGCCTGCAAACACTGACTATCGTACTGTCACCCACATTCTCCCTCTTGTTATCGACATTTCGCATTTCTTCACAGCAATCCACGCTTTCAATTTCACGAGACACAGTGCCCCGCTGTCGCTGGTGTCACAGCATCGCTATCATATCTCTACTGCAATATCAATATCGTCATGAGCTCCCCACCTTCACAACCGTCCTATCCACATTTCGAAGAACATGAAATCTCCAAGAGGGAAACAGACCTCTCTTCTGGCTGCCTGCAAAGTCCTCTCGCCCACCCTCCAGCGGACTCTAGAATGAGCGAAGGTGCGTCTGAGACTAACGTCGTGTATTAGCGACAGTTGGACATTCAACCTTGCAGCACGAACACAACTAACACGGAATATATTTAAATCACAAAATCATCTAGGTCGTTATAGGTTGGGTGAACACAGAAACTCTGAAGCATACAGCGAAGAATACTCTACTAGATCTGAGAATACCCGATCTCCGAATGGAGCCTCTGACATTGACCTCTTTGGCCCCCTCCGCGGCCCCGATGATGGCCGCTACACCGGATATGCCCCTTCTTCAGATGCACTACTGTCTCTTCTTGAGAGTAAAAGAAATCCGCTCGCAGGACAGCAGTATCATCACGAAGGGCGCACACCGATCGAAGGAAGTGAGAACGAAGAACCCAATCTACCTCCACCCAATCCATACCCATCATGGACGATTGAGAAGCAGGTGCCTTTGACACGGGAGGAGATTGAAGGAATTATGCTTGACTTGACACGAAAGTTTGGGTTCCAAGAAAACAACATGCGCAATCAGTTCGAGGCCTTCATGACTATGCTTGACTCCAGGGCGTCTCGCATGGGGCCCGTTCAAGCATTGACAACAATTCACGCTGACTATATTGGAGGAGAACATGCCAATTATCGTAAGTGGTACTTTGCAGCGCAGTTAGATCTGGATGATCATATGGGATACCACTCAGCACCGGGGAAGGACAAAAAGGTGAACCGCAACTCGATGGCCCCACAACCAGGTGCAGTCAACGTTGAGGCCCATGAGAATCTAGCTATGGCGGAGGAACACTGGAAGATGAGAATGAATCAAATGTCACACTTTGATCGCGCGCGTCAGGTTGCCCTCTACATCCTGCTCTGGGGCGAGGCAGCACAGATTCGATTCCTATCCGAGTGTCTCTGCTTCATCTACAAGTGTGCCGAAGACTACTACATGTCTCCCGAGTGCCAGCGGACAGTGAACCCTGTGCCCGAGGGAGAGTACCTCCGCAACGTTGTCACGCCCCTCTACCGTTTTATCCGTAACCAGTCCTATGAGGTCCAAGGAGGCAAATATGTCAAGCGCGAGAAGGACCACAATGAGACTATCGGTTACGACGATATCAACCAAGCTTTCTGGAGCCCAGAGGGTATCACACGCATCCAGCTCGAAGATAAGACCAGGCTCGTCGATGTCCACATTGGCAAGCGATGGACAGTCCTGAATCAAGTCAACTGGGACTCCGCTTTCCGCAAAACTTATATCGAGAAACGAACTTGGCTCCATCTGGCTGTCAACTTTACGCGCATTTGGATCATCCACGTGGTCTCTTTCTGGTACTTCACCACCTGGAATGCTACCTTCCTATACATGAACGAGGATATGGATGAGGATGGTGTCCAATACTCTGTCGTCGCTCTCGGAGGCGCAATTGCAACGCTGATAATGCTCCTGGGTGTGTTCTGTGAGTTCATGTTCATTCCCCTCACCTGGTCCAACTCTTCGATGTTGATCCGACGCCTGATCATCTTGACGATCGTCCTCATTGTCAACGCTGGCCCAACGGTCTATGTTTGCTTCTTCAACCGCACCGGCGCGGTGTCCAAGATCGTTGGTATCGTCCAATTCATCATCTCGCTGATTACAACCTTGGTCTTCGCCATATTTCCCTCGAACCAGCTGTTCGGTGGCTCGACCAAGACCACGCGCAAGAACATGGCTTCTCAAACCTTCACAGCATCGTTCCCTAAGCTCAACAGATCTGACCGCGCACTTTCATTCTTCCTCTGGGGTCTGGTCTTCACCTGCAAGCTTGTCGAGTCGTACTTTTTCTTGTCCAGATCATTTAAGGATCCTCTTAAGGCATTATATGCTGAACGTGTCCCCAACTGCAAGGACAAGTTCTTGGGCCAGGCACTTTGCTCAATCATGCCCATCTTCACTGTAATTGCCATGTTCTTTGTTGACCTTGTTCTCTTCTTTCTGGACACGTACTTGTGGTATGTTATCTGGAACACCGTCTTCTCGGTTTTCCTTTCTTTCAAGCTTGGTATCTCAATTTGGACTCCGTGGCGCAACATCTTTTCGCGTCTTCCCAAGCGTGTCTACGCCAAGCTTCTCGCTACGGCTGACATGGATGTCAAGTACAAACCCAAGGTCCTCTGCTCCCAGGTCTGGAACGCCATTGTCATTTCGATGTACCGCGAGCACCTCTTATCGATTGAGCATGTCCAGAGACTCCTTTACCAGCAGGTTCCCTCTGAGAACGAGAACAAGCGCACACTGAAGGCTCCAACTTTTTTCGTTGCTCAAGAGGACTCTTCCTTGCAGGCAGAGTTTTATCCTGCGCACTCGGAAGCCGAGCGACGCATCACGTTCTTTGCACAGTCTCTATCCACACCAATCCCTGAGCCCTTGCCAGTCGATCAGATGCCTACCTTCACAGTCCTGGTTCCTCATTACTCTGAGAAGACCCTTCTATCGCTCCGTGAGATTATCAGAGAAGAAGACCAAAACACTCGTGTTACCTTACTGGAATACTTGAAGCAGCTGCATCCAGTCGAGTGGGACAACTTTGTTAGGGACACTAAGATCCTGGCCGAGGAGTCGAGCATGTTCGGAAGCGCCACCAGCGGTCTTGGTCTTGCGAGCGAAGGTGAGAAGGACAGCTCCAAGGAGATGGGCAAGTCCAAGAATGACGATCTTCCTTTCTATTGCATCGGCTTTAAGTCTGCGGCCCCAGAGTACACCCTTCGAACTCGCATCTGGGCCTCTCTCCGTGCCCAGACCCTGTACCGCACCGTCTCTGGCTTTATGAACTACTCGAAGGCGATTAAGCTTCTGTACCGCGTCGAGAACCCCGAGGTGGTACAAAAGTACGGCGGCAACGGTCAACGATTGGAGCGCGAACTGGAGCGTCTCTCGCAACAAAAGTTCAAGTTTGTTGTCTCGATGCAACGTTATACCAAGTTCAACAAGGAGGAGGCTGAGAATGCCGAGTTCTTGCTTCGCGCTTACCCTCATCTCCAGATCGCGTATCTGGATGAGCGCCCTGCCGAGGTCGAAGGCGAGGAGCCAGTTGTTTACTCTGTTCTGATCGATGGACAGTGCGAGATCATGCCTGATGGTAAGCGCATGCCCCGTTTCCGAATCCGTCTCCCAGGTAACCCTATTCTCGGCGACGGCAAGTCCGACAACCAGAACCACTCCATCATTTTCACTCGTGGTGAGTATATCCAGCTGATTGACGCCAACCAGGACAACTATCTGGAAGAGGCCCTCAAGATTCGTAACGTGCTTGGTGAGTTTGAGCAATACCATACCCCTAGTATCTCGCCTTACTCGCCCCAGGTCAAGTCCAAGGATGTACCTGAGCCCGTTGCCATCGTCGGCGCACGCGAGTATATTTTCTCAGAAAATATAGGTGTCCTGGGAGATGTTGCCGCAGGAAAGGAACAAACATTCGGAACATTGACGCAGCGCATGATGGCTAAAATCGGTGGCAAATTGCATTATGGTCACCCGGATTTCCTAAACTTCATCTACATGACGACTCGTGGAGGTATGTGAATGTCTCTTTTCTTGTTCAAGAGAGTTCTTATTGCTTGAATGGTGAACATTGCTAACATTACTACTCTCCTCTTTTTCCCCCATCTTCTCAGGTGTCAGTAAGGCACAGAAGGGTCTTCATTTGAACGAGGATATCTATGCCGGTATGACAGCCTTTAACCGCGGCGGCAGAATCAAGCACACCGAGTACTACCAGTGCGGCAAGGGACGTGATCTCGGCTTTGGCTCCATTCTGAACTTCAACACTAAGATTGGTACCGGAATGGGAGAGCAGATGCTGTCTCGTGAATACTACTACATGGGGACACAGCTACCCCTCGACCGCTTCCTCACATTTTACTACGCGCATCCCGGATTCCACATCAACAATATCTTCATCATGCTTTCAGTCCAGCTCTTCCTGTTCTCGATGCTCTTCATTGGTTCCATGGCGTCGTCTGTTGAAATCTGCTCTGATGGGATAGAGGATGGCTGTGTGAACTTAGTCCCTGTCTATGACTGGATCAAGCGCTGCGTCCTCTCTATCTTCATTGTGTTCTTCATCGCCTTCCTGCCTCTGTTCCTTCAGGAATTTATGGAACGTGGTTTCGCCAGGAGCATCATTCGTCTGGGCAAGCATTTCATGTCGCTCTCGCCCTTGTTCGAGGTTTTCGTCACGCAAATCTACACCAACTCGATCTTGACTAACCTGTCGTTCGGTGGCGCCCGTTACATTGCCACCGGACGAGGTTTCGCGACGACGCGAACTCCATTTGCAGTGCTTTACTCCCGCTTCGCTGGACCATCTCTCTACTTGGGCATGAGGTTGCTCGTGATGCTGATTTTCGCCTCGCTGACTATGTGGATCCCGCACTTGATCTACTTCTGGGTCTCAGTCCTAGCCTTGGTCATCTCGCCATTTCTCTTCAACCCGCACCAGTTCTCGTTCACGGACTTTTTGCTCGATTACCGCGAGTTCTTGAGATGGCTCTCACGTGGTAACTCGCGCACACACGTCTCGTCCTGGATCTCGTACTGCCGCATGATCCGCACTCGCATCACCGGCTACAAACGCAAGAGACTAGGCCACCCTTCCGAGAAACTTGGAGGCGACATGCCTAGAGCCAACTTCTTTGTCATCTTTGTCTCGGAGATTGTGTTCCCCTTCCTCCAGATGGCTGTCTGCGTCGTCTGCTACATGTTTGTCAGATCTTTCCCTACTGATGTGACCGACAAGGGTGCCGCGGTCTTCACAAGTGGCCTGCTTCGTGTTGGAGTCTTTGCCCTCGGCCCCTTAGTTGTCAATGCGGGTGTGTTGGCAGTGCTGTTTGCTTGCTCCTTGTTCCTCGGACTGTTCATGAACATGTGCTGCATCAAATTTGGATCGATCATGGCTGCACTCGCTCATGGAGTCGCAGTGGTATCACAGATCGTGTTCTTTGAGGCCCTCTGGGCCCTTGAGGCCTGGAACGCGTCCCATGCGGTTTTAGGTATCATTGCCGCGATCGCTGTGCAGCGATTTGTGTTCAAGGTCCTTATCACGGTCTTCTTGACCCGCGAGTTCAAGCACGACGAGACGAACCGAGCTTGGTGGACTGGCAAATGGCATGGCCGTGGTTTGGGCTTCCACGCGATTTCGCAACCCTTGCGCGAGTATGTGTGCAAGATTATCGAGATGTCAATGTTCTCGTGCGACTTTATCATGGGCCACATCATCCTGTTTATCCTGTTCCCGATCTGTTTAATTCCCTGGGTCGATCGCTGGCACTCGACCATGCTGTTCTGGCTGCGCCCGAGCAAACAGATCCGTCCACCCATCTTTTCGGCAAAGTTGAGGTCGCAGCGTCGCAAGGTCGCCTGGATGTATGGCGCGTTGTTTGTGTTGCTCATGATAGCGTTCGTGATGCTGATCGTCGCGCCCTTGGCCTTGCAGAAGTACCTTCCCAGTCATTTGGAGAAGTTTGTTCCCTTCTAGAGAGTGAACGTGATTTCGGGTACCGTTCCATTTTTTTTCCCACTCGTCCTTTAGCATTGTAAAATAGTCCCTCTTCCTCCTGCTTCTTCTAACGCCGTTTTCTCTCCTCCCGTCATGCCATATACAGTATCTAATTTTACTATCTCTTTATGATGACAATAAAATAATGTGAAAAGAAAGTCAAGCTCTTCAAGTTGGGCAATGTGACCAAGGATAGAGGAAGCATTCAGAAGTATGTCTCAAGAGCATGAAATCCGACTTTTTTGATTTTATTGCAATGTGGAAAATATCTTTGGAAACAAAATAATCAACGCTCAGAAACCAATCTCTTGCGGGAATCCCAAAACAAGCAAAACGCCCTTGGATCTCTCCAGCCAGATAGACTATTGCACAACAAAGACTGAAACATTGATCAGCGCCGCATCTTCCAACAATACCCGGTAAAAAAAAAAATAAAAAAAAAAACCACTTCTTCATCTTCTGATTTGTTTCATTTTGGAGGTGAACGCGTTTTAATGATTCCATTAGGGCCTTCCACGCCTAACATGTGAACAAAACGAGGGAGGAAAATGAGCTGTCATATGTGACCCAAATAAGAAAACGGTACTGTAAGCTCGGGTTTCTGAGCAATTTGCAGGTCTCGATTGCTACGGGGACGTTTGCCATTCTCTTTGGAGTTCTTTTGGAATGAGGGACCGCGGTCGATTTGGGACGGGATCTAGGCTCGACTCTTTCCGCTGGCTAGCTGCGGCTCCAGTGGTCTGATAAAATAAGAAATAAATCGGCATTTGACTGAGAGCTAAAGAGTGAGAGCATAGAGAGCAAAATTGTCGACGTGGGAATGCATGAATATACACTACATACTTGTATAGTGGAAAAATCTTTCAGCTCTCATCGCCTCTTTGAAAGAGAAAAGCAAACAGCCAAACAGAGTTAATGATAGTCTGGGATTGAAGACAATGCGTCCATATATTTTCATTTAATGTCAAAAAAGAATAGGGAGAAAAGCCAAGACAGCAATCTCAACGTCGAAAAACGATAAAGACAAATAGGCGTCAGAGATGAACTTAGCAAGGATAGAACGGGGACAAGCAAAAAGAAAAAACGAAGACGACTTTGAATGCGAAAAACAAAAGACCAGCTATATTCTTCACGTTCTCTATCTAGCCTTTCTTTAACTAGAGGCTCGTCTCGACGTCCTTTTACCCTGGCTAAACTTCTTTCATTGAGCTTTTTTCATCTCCAATAGGGCGTTTCTATGCTAAAATTGATGCTATACTTTTTGTCTTTTTATCCGAAAAAGGAGTACAGAATCTTTTTAGTGGGAGCGGGGAGCGGGAGACTTGGGCCACTTGAGGCTGCTGCCCTTGGAGGGGCAGCGGACGAACTGGTAGGTGGTGTGGACAACACCCTGGCTGAGGGGAGCGAGGGTCTTGAAGGCCGAGGCGGTGAGATCGATCTGGTTAGGGGCGCATCCGGCGCAGTCGTCAATGATGCGGACAACGACGGAGCGGCGGCCCGAGGTGATCTTGACGCACTCGAAGCAGGCAGACTTCTCACCACCCTTGTAGAAGGCCATGTGGACGGCACCAATGTGCCAGCCGTCACCGGCGTTGACGTGGCTGTTGTTCTCCAAGTCACCGTAGCAGGCAACCTATTGGATCGGGTATATAGAAATGGAATAGTCAGATTCTGGATAAACGTTTGCTGAATTTTAAATTATTCCTCCAGGCACGGAAGTGCCGCAATTAATTTAAAAAAAAATTGCCGTATCGTACACTCAGTCCTCCGTCCTCCTCATCGGGTATGATGAAGAAAGCAGATGAGCTGAGAAGTGTCGGCTTGGGTAGAAGAGAAGCGGGAACAGGGTTCACAAGGTATGGGAATATGTACTTACAGCCTTCAAGTCGTGACCATTGAACCAAGTGGACTTGCCGACCACCTTCTTGTTGAATTTGACGAGCTGGGTAGCCTTGGCCTCAACGACGGCAATGAGGGCGATGACCATAGCCATGAGGAGAACGGACAACTGAGCGAACTTCATGATGAATGTATGTGTTTGTTTTTAAGAGGGTTGAGGAGGGGAGGGGTTTGGGGTTTGGTATCGAAGTGAGAGGATATAAGGCGTGGGAGGGGGGTGTGCAAGGTATTGCTGTGGAGGGGGTCGGGGGTGGAGTTGGAAGGCCGTTTACGTGTCGTGAAAGAGCGATAGGGAAAAAAGAAAAAAAAAAAAAGATCTGGGAGGTCCAAGGGTATATATACGAAAAATGCAGAGCGGAGTCAAGGGAAAAACCCCCAAGAACTCCCCCACGTTAGAATAGCTTGTGTGTAAGCAATAAGATGGAAAGCCTGTGACGAACGGCCCACAAGCCTGTCTTGCAACCACATGAAAAGACCTGTACAGTAGTTTGTCCGAGTGGTCAACAGAGCGAGATGAGAGCACTTTATTTCGGTCTGTTTTGTTTGGCTGTGTGAGCAATGTATTGGCAAGAAAGGCATTCGAGAGGACGGGCGCGAGCAAAGCTCGACTCCTGTACAACAGGGGAGAGTGAAGAAGTGGCCGGAACAGTGTGGCACGACAAGGGGGTCGAGACAACTCGATTGAAATATTAATTAATGACGCGCCTAAAACATGCATCGGCACATTGAACTCTAGTTGTAACGTTTGCATGCAAAACAACAGGGGTCAACGCCAAAAGATGTCCAGATGGACATGCATCTTTACATACTCCAACGAACATATTAATCTTCTATTTTTGACATTCCATCTCTTTTAATACATCGACGCTGCAAGGACAGAGGTTGGAGCTGTCCGGACCCCCATCCTTGCACGCCGTCCAAGGTACTGTATTTCATTCGCTCACGCCGCCATTTTTGCTCAGGTATGTATGTCTTTGAGCCGAGGAAAAGGACACCCTATCAGCCAGTGACCCTGGGTGGATGGACTTGATGTGTGGCAATAAGGAAGAATAGGAGTGAGAGGGGTTTATGAAAATTGGATATGTGAGCCCATGCCTTGTAGACCCGATTAGTCTGCTGCTCAATTTTCTCTCGTGTCCAAGTGGTCCAAAAAGTTGCTGTTTTGGTTTAGATGAGGAGAACAGGAATGTTGTTGTGCATGTTTGTGCGCAGGGGAGGATAAACGGTCAGGGGAAGTGTAAGAGGCAACCTTTGAAAGATGCCAATAAAATGATCGGCTCTCAAAAAAAAAAAAAAAAAAAAAAAAAAAGAGGCAGAGGCAGAGGCAGAGGTAAACGCAATTTAAATGATGTGTAGAGCGATCGTTTTCTGAGTGCTAATCTCAAAATGAGAGGGAGAGCGCAATAGACAAGCACCCCTCGGTGGCCTCGAGCCACTCTTTACTTTGCTCGACAATGGATTTGTGGAACCCTTGGATGGTTAGTTAGGAGACACGTCAGAAACCTTTCCCTCTGCCTAGAAACCTCTTACTAAGGAACCTCTTTGTAAGAAAAGTGGACAGACAAACTGTCGAGTAGACATAAGTAATGTAATCTCAAGCGCCGCGCTTGCTCAAAGCCAGTGCGGCCTAAAAAGCTTACATGTCAGGGGAGCATGGGCTGAGGCTAGAATGCGGACATGACCCGGGTGTGAACTGCATGTACAGTAATTTGATTGTGGCAGTGTGATGTGGTCGGAGAGTACAATTTCAGGAATAACTAACGGACATTTGTCTGATGGTCTCTTCGCCACACGCTTTTGTCCAACAACGGCAAATTTGGGGTCTGGTGCACACATTAAAATATTGCACCGCTGACCAATATTTCCCGACATCAATACAAAGTTGCACAAGTGGCCCTGATTTATGGTTCGCCTCAATATTATTATTGTCATGTTGGTTTCTAGAATGTCTGGTGGCCAATGTCAATCTGGCAGGACTTTGTCCCATTTGCTTACTTAGACTTCCTTAGACTTCCCCAGGCGCAAACCACCGTACACGCAGAAAGCAACGGCGACGAGAGAAACCCTGGTATCTGCTACTGCACAACACGCTGCACTTTGCAGTGCCGCACTGATGCAGGTGCCATCTCCAGCGTCCATTGCGGTCAAACCGATTACATAACCTTGTACCGCCCGTTTCATATGCGGTCTCCAGAGAGCGTAAGACAGCATCAGGTAGCAGGTACTATCCGCAAGTATGATGCCACCCATCTTAGGTACCGTCCTGCAGTACACAAATATGTGGCTCTTGATCCTTGTGGCGAGAGCGACGATGACGAGTCTCGTCACACGGTACCAAGAGCTTGATTGATCAAGATCAAGCAACGCTTACTCAATTCACAGGAAAAATCGGACAACATATCACGTGCGAGTTTGCAATAGACGAGGTGGTCCGTATTTCATCTTACGAGGGTCATTAGCACCCTTAATCGAAATCCTCTCTTCGTTGGCCCTTAATTAATTGAAGTCAATTTCGAACCTGAAGCCCATGCTTCCCAAATCCTCAGATCGATCATCCCCATCCTTCCGTCACTGAGCGCATTTGCATCTATACAAAACACGCACAATCACTTCCTTCCTATCAATCCTCCAGATCTTTCTCCGACCACTCGCTCTAACGTAAAAAAAAAAAAAAAAAAAAAATAGCCAACTGGATCCCCTGATTCGCATCATTTTTGTTCTTGAGCTTTCTTTTTGTGCATGGAAAGGTTGACTGTCAACTAGCTTTCACCTTTTTTGTCTCCGTTCCTTCCTTCCAAACGATCATTGGTTTTTTCCACATCCGATAAAGAGCTCGCCAATTGCTCGTTTTAACATCCGTTGCGCCTTTTCTTATATTTGTTCCTTTCCCGCCACACCGTAAAGACTACGCCGCTGCTACGTCTATACCTGTGCATCTATTTTCTACTACTGCTGCTGCTCCTCTAAACCGTCGTGCTCATAAGTCATTTCATTATGTCTCCTTCTCCTATGCAGAATGACCTCATTGAAACTGAAGAAGGCGAGATCGTTGAGCTGGATGAACCAGGCCAGGAACCCTTGAATGGACCTTCACCTTCCAGCACCAACTCGGCTTCTGCCACAAAGGCAGTTGCCTCGGACGAACCGAATGAAGGCAAAAGACGGGCACCGTCCAGCGGAGACAACAATGGGGATGGCCATGGCAGAGAGCAGGAGCATCAGGTTAAGAACAGCTTTGATGTTGCATCCTCTCTCTCATCCTCAAACGCCTTGCATGACTCAAACTCACCCGCCAAAATGCGAAAAATCCGCCACGCAGACCCTGCGTCGTCTTCTGCTCTCTCCTACTTGTCTACGTCCACTCCAGCCTCATCCCGCTCCAGTCCCTCGGAAGACCTGAAGGCAATCCACATCGGAGACTCATCTTACTCCCCACTTCCTGACAGGGACGTGGAGATGGCTCCAGCAAGTCCCGTAGGTTCCACAGCATCATCGGACCATAGGAGCACAACGAGTTCCCATCGTGCTGATCATTTGCGTTCACGCAGCAGGGAGGACGACGAGCTTCATGACCGGCATCGTCGAGACAGATCATCTGACCGTCATCGCAGCCGCCCTGACCGCCACAGCAGCAGTCGATCGAGGAGGACACCCAGTCCACGGCATTCATCTTCACGCAGGTATGGAACGTCTTTGAAAAATCAACAGACTCTTGGGATAGTTCATTGGACGTTCAATGGCGAAGAGAATGTTTTAAACTCACAACGTCTGCTGTCTGTTATATTTATCGATAGGGATGAAAGGAGATCTTCTAAGGAACGCCTGCATTCGGATCGCCGAGACTATGACCGAGAGCGGTCATCTCGGCCATCTCGGCCGTCTTCCAGCAGAGATCATCGATCATCGCACCCTATTATGACCTCTGGTAGACAATATGACGACCGATCGGACCGGAGTTTTGAGCAGGAGCTGGAGCGGTACTCAAGGGAGAGATCCCACCGCCGTGATGACAGTTACAGCAGGAGTTCAGACACGGATGTCCCACGGGAGCGTAGAACAAGAAACGACCGGGAGCCTGAGAAGAAATCCGACAAGCCTGCCAGGTATTATATCGCACCTGTTATTGCCATCACATGTATCCAATACATAGTCTAATCTTGATTTTATTTTATTTTCTCTATAGCACTCGCAATGATGCTGCACCTGCTGAAAAAGTTGCAGATAACAAGAGCAACGTGATTAAGCAGACGAAAGTAAACACTGCGGAGCCTTCGAAAACCGCAGCAGTGCAAAGCAAAGCGGAACTCAAACCTGAGCCTCCAAAGAAAGAAGATCCGGAGGTCGATATACCGGTTCTAGTCGAGGAGGAAAAGGATGAGGCTGCATTGTTGGAAGAGCGACGTAGGAAGCGACAGGAAATCTTGGATCGTCTCAAAAAGACTGAGAAGTCATCGACATCAGCACCGACCACTCCTTCTTCCGCTGGACTCACACCCACACTAGCAGCAGTGTCGCCTCTGATTAACCCCAACAGTCCCATAGCCGTCAGCACTCCTGGATCTGCTGTAGAGAGTCAGCCCGGTACACCAACGAGTGCCGTCGAGGACAGACCGTTCCACCGGACTTCGATGTCGACGAGGAAATCTGAGGAGGAGATAGCGATACTTAAATCAAAGGATGCTTATGAGAACGTTACCAACGGAACTGACACGGAGCACGACATGTCTGCGACTGATTATCACGAGTCTGCGCCGTCGCTCCCGGCAGAAGCAAAGAAAGTCTCCGCCAAGGATCCAGCGGAAATTGACATGTTTGCAGATCTTGAGGACGACATGTTTGAATTGGGCGACACACCAGATGTCGCTGTCTCTTCCAAAGCGGCCGCCAAGCCTGCACTGATCGAATCGGCAGCTGATTACAACCCGACACTAGTCGATAACTGGGATGATGCGGAGGGTTATTACAGTAAGTCATGTTATTTCATAATGTCAGATACAGGCCTGTGTGCTCATTCGCCTAATAATTTTTGTCTCGCTTGTGTTGAAAACGTATAGGGTTTGGACATGGCGAGCTACTGGACGGTCGTTATTTGGAGACGAACGTTTTGGGCAAGGGTGTGTTCTCATCTGTAGTCAAGGCGCGTGACACGAAGGACGGCGATGCGGAGGTGGCTATCAAGATTCTTCGCAGTAACGAGACGATGTATAAGGCCGGAAAGAAGGAACTGGACATCTTGAAGCGACTAATGGCGAACGATCCCCACAATCGGAAACACGTCATTCGTCTCTTGCGGCATTTTGACCATCGTGGGCACTTGTGTCTTGTCTTTGAGTCGCTGTCGATGAACTTGCGCGAGGTCTTGAAGAAGTTTGGCAAAGACGTTGGACTGAACATCAACGCGGTCAGGATCTACGCCCAGCAACTGTTCCTGGCGCTTTCTCTGCTGAAGAAGAGCAATGTGCTGCATGCGGATATCAAACCCGACAACATCTTAGTCAACGATGCCAAGAATGTGCTCAAGCTGTGCGATCTAGGATCGGCGTCAGACACGACTGAGAACGAGATCACGCCGTACTTGGTTAGTCGCTTCTACCGTGCCCCCGAGATTATTCTGGGATTGCCTTATGACCCAGCGCTTGATATGTGGTCGATTGGCTGTACGCTGTACGAGCTGTTCACCGGCAAGATTCTGTTCTCGGGACGGAGTAACAACCAGATGTTGAAGCACATGATGGATTTGAAGGGACCGTTCTCGAAAAAGATGATCCGAAAGGGTCAGTTCTATTTAAACCATTTTGACGAGGATTGCAATTTCCTGTCGGTGGAAGTGGAGAAGGTTACGCAAAAGGATGTGATCCGGACAATCCAATATTCAAAGCCGACGAAAGATTTGAAGACGCGTCTTATGCCGTATACGGGCAACATGACACCGGCAGATGTGGTTCAGCTGAACCACTTTATCAACTTGCTGGAGCGATGTTTGCACCTGAATCCGGAGCACCGCATCACACCACAAGAGGCCCTGCAGCATCCTTTTATCAAGCAGGCCAAGTAATAAAGTCTAGCTAGAATGCAGCTTTGCTGTTTTTATTACAGATGCTCAAATGAAGCAAAGTGATCAAAGTGCAAGATCACTTTTTTTTTTTTTCATACCAATTACAGTTCACTTGTTGCAGTTTCTTTGTGAACATGGTGGGATGGATATATTACATCTATAATACTACAGTCTCCCTCTGTAGCTCTTCGTAGGCCTGCCACCACCAGCGATAGAGCTCCACAAAGCGGTTAGACTCTTGCTGGGCGTTGGCTAGGTCTGGTACATTCCAGGGCTTCTCCATAATATAATGGATATTGATGACCGGCATCACACTTCCACCAGGGTATGTCCGGATCGCGTCCGCAGCCGTTGAAGTCGCATCAGAAAAGTCGACAGCTTGTGCAGATTCCTTCAATATAGCCGAGTCCTCATTCCAGATGGGCGAGTGTGCAAAGGACAGGGTTTTGAGGGCATTGTAGCCATAGCCAAGACTTTTCCAGCGACCGACAAAGACTTCGTTGAGGAGGTCTTGGTCTGGGAAGAGGTATTGCGTCGGGGATTTGATCTTGCGGAAGGTGGAGAGGATGGCGTCGAGTTGGGTGAGAGACGGGGTGAGGACAACGAGACCTGAATTGAAGTAGGAGCGTTTAGGAAGGGCGTTGCTGGTAGTAGGAGTGGGAGATAACGAAGGAAGGATCTGGAGGTTGGCGATCTGCTCGTCCTGGTGGGTTTGTTGGTTATTGGAGGAAGATGGAGGAAGGGGAGGAAAAGGGGAAGGAGGAGAAGAGGAGGATGTTCCTGGGAGGTGGCTGTGAGAAGGTGGGCAGGGGTTGCCGGTGTATTGCGAATATGCACAAGAGTCCGGAGTCCTGTGGAAGAA
>MU616831.1:0-35128 GCA_025201705.1 Dissophora ornata | reverse complement strand
GGAGGTGAAGGTGGAGAAGGAGGTGAAGGTGGAGAAGGAGGTGAAGGTGGAGAAGGAGATAGGGAATGTTGAACATGGAGAGCCGTGGGACCAGACGAACAAAGCACACAAGCCAGGGTCTCTAGGACATTGCGGCAACATGCCTTGGAACCTTGGAGGAATTGAATGGATGTCCCCGACATCTCAAGAACCGCAGGTCCAGACAAACGTAGCACATAGCAACATACATGCCTACAATATCAGCAGCAGTATATATATCGGAAATACAACATTGACACTGTTACATATTTATTTCATAAGAACACAACACGTCTCTATAGGAGGAACGCATTAAATACAGACAGGGTACACAGAACAGCAGAGAATAAAGTAGATAATATTATGTACACATAATTAACCAAGGATGGCTTGTCCTCGAACCATTTCTACGGCCACTTCTTAAGCCAAGACCGCGTCGGGGAACCATTTACCAGGCATAGTAGCTATCCTTCTTGCCGCCGTTGTAGATCAACAAGTTGGGGGTCCTAGAGTCCACATCATCCAATACGTCTTCAGTGGCTGTCTCTTTCAGCAACGCCTTCATATCCTTTGGCGAAATCGGTCCCGAGTAGTACGCAGAGCTGTCTTCAGGCTGCAACGACAAGTAGTAGGCGATCAACCCCGCCACGTGAGGGGAAGCCATCGATGTTCCTGAAATAGTGCGCTTGGCATTAGTGCCACCGATCCAAGTTGACTCAATGTCCAAACCAGGGCCAAAGATATCGACACAAGGACCGTGGTTTGAGAAGTAAGCCCTCTCGTCCTTCACGGTCGAGGCTCCGACCGTGACGGCGGCTTCGACACCAGCAGGTGAGTAGTTACAGGCATCCCTGTTATCGTTTCCAGCGGCTACTGCAAAGTGAAGACCCCTCGCAACCGCATTTGACACCGCAGAATCGAGAGGACGGGACTTGCCACCTCCCAGCGACATGTTCGCAACTGAACCCTTGTACTTGCGTCCCTGCTGAGCCTTGAGCGACAAGTGTTCCTGGACCGCAAAATCTACTCCGGCAACGACATCCGACATGGTTCCAGAACCGTTGGAGCGCAAGACCTTGACAGCCACGACGTTAGCTTTCTTGGAGACACCATATGCTTCACTACCGATCGTACCGGCACAGTGAGTTCCGTGGCCGTTACCGTCGATATCAGCATCGCCCATTGGGATGGTGGCACCCCAGCTGGCACGGCCGCCAAACTCCTGGTGCTTGATATTGATACCGGTGTCGATGACAAAGACCGTGACACCATCACCACCGTTGGGGTCGTGGATGTACTTCTTGTAGGTCTTGAGGGTCAGGGTCTTACGGTGTGATATACGAGCTAGACCCCAGGGGGCGTTCTTCTGGACATCAGACACATACACGACCTGGTCGCGTTCGATATAGTCGACCTAAGAAAGTACGGAAGAAGAGAGACAGAAAGTAGATCAGTACCAGAGAAAGATAACGTTAACGCGTGTATGTGTACATGCCATTTTTAGCCCATGTGACTGGACCCCACTTTTTTTAGAAAAGGGACATTAAATTGCAGCAATTTCATTGGAGCGCTTGTCGACAATGGTCACGGGCACGAAAAAGAAAATGAAAAAAAGAGGGGGCATGCATCTTGTGGAAGCAACAACAGTGCCCCAGTAACCCATTAAACCCATAAAAGGAGACGTATGTATACATCATGAGCAACAGAAAGGATGCACGGGAGGAAAAACAGCAAGGAGAGGGAGAGAGTGTGAGAGAGAGGGAGTAAGAGCGAGGGAGTGAGAGAGAAGGGGAGCTAAAAGACAGAAAGGGGCGAAGCACCTGCGCAAACAAACTATCGCTGCAATGACCCAACCGAAAATGGTGTGCATTTCCATCGTTATCGCACCAGAACAAATGTGACCATTGAAAAGAATAAAGGCTATTCTTTCAGGTCCTTTGATCCATCTGTCAATGACAGCGAAACGATGATAGGAGGAGGAGGAGGAGGAGGAGGGAGAGGGGTAGACCTCCCGAAGGGACAACAGCGCAGAGCTAAACTCCCATTCAAAAGTCGTCTTTTCTGAAACTTACATCGGGGTGTCTACGGATCTCATCCAAGACATCGGGACGGAACCGTCCAGCCAGACCCTGGAACTCGCCCATATCATAGACGTGTCTCACGCCGCTTGCAATGCCATCTCCAAGACTGTCGTCATCATCATCACTGGCATCGTTCCTGACCGTATCACGGAAGCTGATATCACGGACCCAGGCGGCGTGGTCACTGACGCTGACACCACTCTTGAAGACCACGATATACGAGTCCGGGACGACTTCGGCCTCGATCGACGAAATCACAGGGGCCATTCTCTCAGAATGGATAAAGGATGGGTAGGCCACAGCCGAGGAGGCGGCCAAGAGGAGGGCGGCCACGGTGGAAAGTTTCAGCAGCATGGTTCTTGTTGTTAAGCGGTTGACTTGAGGTTTAACTTTGGGATTTTTAAAACGGGATATCGACTGTTTAGAGCGACGTGTGGTTCTTGTGGGATAGACTGGCAAGTGCGATCAACCGATGGAGAGTGAGTTTGAATAAGAGTGGGGATAGAGAGTGTTGGGAGGTGAATTGAAGAGAAGAGAAAAAGAGGCCCAAGAGAAGTTGTACCTGAATATATAGAGGACCTAAAATGGCGTGGTATCGTGACATGACTACGCCATACCCGTGGTCTTTGGACCTATCGCAATCGAGAGCACCTAACAAAAGACAGCGTATGCATGAAGCAAGCTCACGAGGCCAACTTAAACGGAAACTGTTTCCCGACGGCACTGGGGTCAGGTGGCGAGGACCCGTAGCTGACGACGGGGACGACTGGCACCCAATTACTACCATGTGTGCAACGAGTGCAACTTCATGGTAGCACACACTCTCAGTAATGTCGAGTCACATTTTTTGCCACCAATTCACTATCTACAAGCACTACAGAAAAATGGGCGCTGCTTTCAACAATTTCATTGCATGGAGACCTCAGCATATCGCTTTTTTTTTTTTTTTTTTTTTGAAGGGCAAAGAGCCATTATTAGAGAGAATGCATACTATATTATTGGTGCAAATGAGTTTCTAGACTAGATGGTATCTTGGTGAAGCAAAGATTAGATGTACAAATTGTGCAATGATGAAATGAACGGAGCTGGATATAATATAGCATGTTCTTTTTTTCTTGTTCGTCTTAAACCATCTCAGCGGTCATCTCGGGCTTGCCCTGGACACCCTGGTTGGAATTGGTCTTGAGTTCTTTGTGTTGAATGAAGCAGCTCATGATAAAAGCCAGGGTGCAGAAAACAATGCTGCAGTAAAATACATAGTGCAATGCCGACATAAAGCAGGAAAAGATCACCACGATCTGATCTGCGGTATACGTGTAAATGTATCTGTAGTCCAGCGTCACTTTCATGATCGATGAGTCGCCTGGGAAGTTGTTCTCCAAACGGTCCTTCAGCTGGTTATTGAAGACCGAACCCACAATCGCCACACCGAAAACCTGGCCCAAAGTACGCACAAACTGGACCGATGTCGTGACCGTGGCCATGTATTTGGGCTTGACCGCAGACTGGACCGCCAAGGTTGAGGCTTGCATCGTGCATCCCATACCCATACCACAGAGAAGTAGGATAAAGACTGTGACGACGCGGTGGGTGTCATTCTCGAAGAGAATGCACAGCGCGGTGCCGGTAATGAAAAGGGCGTTGCCGACCGCGGGGAAAAATGCAAATGTACCCTTCTTGAGGACCCAGATACCGGATGAGATTGAGGTGATGACGATACCAATGACAAATGGAACGGTCTCAAGGCCTCCAACTGTCGCAGTTTCCTGCTTGACAACCTGGAAATAGATGGGGAGGTAGAACAGGATTCCGAAAAAGGACATTCCGCTGAAGAAGAGCGAGCCATAGGTGGACCAGAGGTTGCGGATCCTGAACAGATGGACGGGGATGATCGGCTCGTTAGGGACCTTCCACTCATAGAGGATGAAGATACCAGCGACAGCGAAGCCAGCTAAGAGCAATCCAATGACAATGCCAGAATTCCAGGCATAGGTGCTGCCACCCCAGCTGAGAGGCAGCAGGAGCAGGATGACGGCACCCAGCAACAGAAGCGACCCCATGTAATCAATACGCTTGAGCTTGTCCTTGAGGCTTCCTTTAGGTGTTGGCAGGTTGAGGTTGACGGCGATGAAGAGGATCGAGATCACGCCAAAGGGCAAGTTGATCCAGAACGACCAGCGCCAGGTCACATGGTCAGTGAAGGCGCCTCCCAACAGCGGACCGATGACAGAGGAGAGCGAGAAGATGGCTCCAATGAATCCAATGTACTTGCCGCGCTCACGCATGTCCAACATGTCTGAAAGAATAATGAACACCATGGCCATCAGACCACCAGCGCCCATGCCTGCAACGCCGCGTCCAATAATCAGCATTGTCATCGATGTAGCCCACCCTGCGATCGCGGATCCGATCACGAAGAGAGTGTTGGCAAAGAGCATCGTTGCCTTGCGGCCAAAGATATCCGAGAACTTTCCGTACATGGGCTGGAAGGCAGTGGCGGTCATCATGTAGGCGGTACCCAGCCATGAGATGTCGTTCAGCGAGTTGAATTCACGAGTGATGGCAGGGATCGAGGTCGAGACGATGATTTGGTCCAAACTGGCGAGGAACACACAGAGGGACAAACTATTCCAGGAAAACACATGGCATGGAATAGGGATGATATTAGCGCGAGTTTGAGTGATCTCAAGAGGAGGACAAAAAAATTCCTCGATGAGTATGAACTTGTCCCAGGGGAAGAGAATTGTACTACTTACGCAATCATAATGAGCACAAACTGTCTGGTAGGAGGTTTGTAGTAAACATGCACTTCAGGAGGGGCATCGGAGGCAGCGACAGAGGACATATCTTCCTCCTGGTCGCGAGCGGCCTTGCTCGAGACTTCTTCAGCAACGGGGATGACTGTGGAGGAAGAGGTATCAGGGATGTTCTTTTCCTCGTCCAGCTCATATTTCTGGCCAGTTGTGGAGGCCATCTTTGTATGTGTGCTGATATGTGTTGATATGATGATATGTGTGTTGAAATGTGCTGTTGTTTGTTGGCAATGTTGTCAACAGTAATGTGGGTGTGGAGCTGTGAGACACAGTCGAGAATGAAAAGTGGAGAATTAAATGAAGTAAGGGTGATGTGGAATAAGGGGGGTGGGATGGCCCTATTTATGTGATCGAAGGTGGGGGGTACGTTGATTTTTTAGTCAGCTCTCATCGATGAGGTCAAGCGTTGCATTCATCCCTGTGGTGCAAAGGGACTTTAACCCGATTAAAGTTGCTCATCCTAAAAAAGCAATTTTTGTATATATCAGCTCACAAACTGCAATCCCGGTCTGCCTTGCCTGTTGCCTGTATTCATGGGGGCCGCCAAGCTTGCCTTGCGTGTATGGCGACGACAACGATTGCAGCCAAGCGACCACAAATGCGAGAAGGACAACTATCGATGTCGTATGACAGATCAGCCGCCCATTTTTTTTTCGTCAACGACAAGATAAAACAAACAGTGAAAAGCGTGAACTGAAAGACCTGGCGGGGATCACGAAAAAATACGCGAGCTGACTTCTCGGCATTACAATTCTACCCATTTACAAGGCCCCTTCAATCCCCTAATTCCAGGCCTCGCTCGCTCAACAGAGGCCATTACTCGAGAACCTCATTGACCCTTGGACCCCCTCTCTCTTGGCTCCAAATTGGCCCACTCCGTCAACCACTACTGAGAACGCTGCGCCTGTGCGCCAAAATTTTCTTCGGATAAAAGTAATGCCGTAGGAAAGTATTGAAAGCAATTGAAATGATCGTTGTTGTTTTTACAGTCGTTTTGCTTACTCTGCAACTCTATGCTGAATAAAGATGATTTGTTGAGACCATGCGTGGTGTTCGTGTTTATACTTAGTTGCTCTCAATTGACAGACTCCATACGTGTACCAAAAGTTTCTCAGTTTTCAATCTTTTACACCAAAGACAGCGAGCTGCGGAGAGAGGGGGGGGGTTCATAACCAAAAATGACCGTGGCAGCGATGCCGATTGCCGAGAGGGAAGTAAGCCCATCGGCTTACCGTACCCCCCTACGCGTATCTTTTCCATTTTCGACTTACCGCTTTAGCCGAGGTTGTTGTTGCCAAGAAATGTTATACTAACACTTCATTTTGCAACGTTGCCATTGTGAAAAAGGTCGTTGCAGCGGTTCTTTCCTTTTCCTTTGGCTTCTCTGTTCTCAAAAGTCAAGCCTATTTTAGTGTCATTGAAGCTGAGAGAGGAGCGATTTTCGAAAGGAATAATCTGTTTGCCAACTTTTTGTGCTAAATCCATGCAAAGAGATCATTGCTTTGATTAACCTCCTGTAAAATACCTAGAACGTGGCATGGAACAAAAAAAGTATCAATATTTTGCCGAGGCTCCCACTACCATCGTGCTAGAAAAAAATCCCCTCACTGCGGGAGGTAACTGCACTGTATAAAAAAATCGATCAGTATACAAACCACAGGGTCGAATACCGCAGAAATTTCTGCATCCACAGGGATGACGAATGTCGGCAACAAAAACAAAAAAATCCGCAGTGGCAAAGAAATATCAGAAACGACAGGCTAAACCCTTTAGGCTCACACCAAACGCATGTTTCGTGCGTAGTCGTTTTTACCAAATTCGTCATCTTTTTTGCCCAGTTACAAAAAGATGCTTCGCAGTTCTGTTTGCAGAACAACTTCATTATTTGTCCGACTGGACTGGCCGGCCCGAGTTCCCGACAAAGACCCCATTTTTTAGGCTTGGCATTGGAGGCATTTGTCAACAGGGCTTAGCTATCAAGTTCTCATAGTCTTATGAGAATAGCGAGAAGTTGAGACCACGCTTATATGTCTTGCAGCGCTGCTCAAATGTGCATTGGGCGTGGTGCCATCGCTTCTTGAGGTTCCATGCATGTCTCCATTGTTATCAAGACCAAGAAAAAAAGGATTGATCTATTTGACAACCCGGGTTGTTCGTTTTATTCAACAACCCAACATGTCTTGCGCGCTCAGTCCATGGATGAACAATTTTTCTTTAAAGTCATATACATCGATATTTTTCGTTACATAGTCTTCGTTTTTTTGCATCCACATCATTAGTATAGCCCTAACTACCACCGAATGCTATCGCCAGCCAAACCTCGGTCTTCGTGACCACCACACACACACAAAAAACTGGTATTTCCCATGAAATGCATCTTAAAAGCCGTTTTGAACAACGTGAGAGTGGTGCTCCATGAAAGAGGTAGCGGGAGCAAGCACTATTTGGCCATTTGATGCCAACTTCAACGAGGTTTTCAAAAATGGATGAAAAAGTGCTTACATGGACTTAGCACTAAAACACGTTCGGTTGTTGAATAAAACGAACAACCCGGGTTGTCAAATAGATTAACCCAAGAAAAAAACTGGATCGGCAAAGAATTGAGACACGGTTAGAAACAAAACGCCAAAAAAAATGATCCATGGAGCAGTGGAGAGTCGAACTCCAGGCCTCACGCATGCGAAGCGTGCGCTCTACCAACTGAGCTACAACCCCGACGATCTGGCGAAAAATTTTGCGGTAAAATCTTTATTACAATTTTAAGTTTAGCTCATGTGAAACACAGCCAAACACGGCTGCTGGGGCCCCAGACCCCGGATGGCAGCCCCTACCTGAAGACGATGTTTATAGTCAATACAATTAATCACTCAAGTTCCCTGGGAGGCCCTTGTTGGTCCAAAAAAAAAAAAAAATCTGCCACTTTTGTGCAGCGGACAGTTGCAGGTTCTTTGAGGGATAAGGTCCAAGATCTGGGTAATGAAGGAGCATTTTTGTTTTTGGTCTATGGTACAAGTCGTAACCCCGCACAGCTGCTTTGACTGACAGTAGCAAATAGGTGTCGCGGTGGGTGATGATTCTGTTAAAGAGAGATGTTGTCTTTCATGCGCCCAATTTCCTCTTAAGAAGCACTTCGCTCGCTGAACGTATCCTGCCAAACGACTGCTGGTTCCAATGATGGACAGACGCGCTACTTTCCAATCCTGCCTTGTACACTAACAGGATAATAATAAAGGCGATTGCATAAGTTCGGCGCCAAGATGCTCTTAGGGATCTCGTCTGTCATTTAGCAGTAATGGTTCCTGATGATCCGCAAAAAAAAAATCCATACATTCGCGCTCGGTGTCATCCAGACGGCTAAGATATTCCGTCGCGTTGCTGCTTCCTCCTGATTGTGTATGGTCCATTGTCATCTGCAATCTTGCTTTAAAGGCCTAATGGGCAGGAGAAAAAAAGGGAGAGAATTGTTTGTTTTCTGCGCGGCTTAAAAGTTCTAAACTCCAACCTTTCAATCTTCCCATTCCTTGAAAAGCAAGCGATTTTTTTCCCCTCAAGCTTACCTCTTCCAAGATTTTTGCCAAAGCAGGGTCTTCGATCCTATATAAAAACAAGGGGTTGGGATGCGGCGACGTTTCCGATGGTTGTCAGTGTGGTTTTCTTCTTCTCCATTTGTATACATACAATTTACCCTCCTCATTGTGCAAGCCCTATTCTTGCTGGTCCTTACAGTTGTAAAAAGTGAGTTCCAAAGCGGAAAAAACTGGGACAGAGTTTTGGCAGATCCACGACAGTCGCTTCTGCACGAAGACCATTCCTGACTTTGGGTCCAAAAAACTCGGGTGTCTCAATGTCCATAGGCACTGTTCCTTCCGGGCTGCTCAGTTGGGAATATATGAAACAGAGTCAAAAAAGAGATCCATTGGACTGGCAACATCTAGCTTGTGGTGGTTGTTATCGGTTGTAATATATGATAGAAAGAAAACGTACTGGTCCACGATCTCTCTTGCTAGCCAGAATGGAATATCGATCCTGGACCCTGCTTTGAGCTAGCGAAAATATAGCACGAGAGAGCGTCGGTAAACATGAGACAGCAATCCCATTGCTTGGGAGACGCATTCCAATATTTTTTTGGTGTTCGTTGCCACTGACCGTGTCTTCATGTCCTCCCTCCAGCCATGACAATCCTGGTATATTCTTTTGGAAAACGCACTTGATGTTCTACAACGAATGCAAACAGACATTCCAGATGGTCAGAGTGAAAACGGGGATAGAGGACCGCAGTGCCAGGAGTCATATTGCGTAGGGTCTGTACCTGATCTTCAGACAGGATAGAGTCAATGTCATAGTAGTCTTCCATCAGTGAATGTGTGTTCCAAGTGAAGTTGCAGGGGCAGAGGGGACAACGAAGTGGGCGTCAACAAACAAAGGAGTCGCGTTCTGTGACTGTGATGCTTGCACTTCATTTGCTCAAATCGCGTGTTGCTGCGTCAAAACTCTGTCCCGCAGTGACACTCACGAGAATAGATAGTTCAAAAAAAATTGAGCACAAAGTGTGGATTCAGGGCTTAAAGTGCGCTCAAAAAGAGGACGGAAGGCTGCACTCTCTGCCCAATGAAATAGGAGTTCAGGGAGGAGAGAAAGGAGTTCCTGTCATCCATGGGATACATGAGACATGGCATGGACCAGACAAGGGGTTTTTTCTTTCTCTTTCTTTATTGTTGAAATAACAGCTGAGATAAAGCAATAGAAGGCGGAGATCTGGCGAGACCATGTTTATGGTGGTGGTGGCAATATATACATACAAAGGGCATTAGCAAACGAAGCGGTTCCGCTCTGTCTCTTTTCTCTTGCTCAGTCTTAGGGCCACGAGGGCAAGATCCCAGCCGTTTCCTGATCATCCAGATGGATTTCATGGACGGCAACGGAAGTGTCATGGCTGTGGTGATGGTGGTGATGATGTTGATGTTGGTTCTGCTGCTGTCCGTTCATGGGACTGTCGTTTCCACCGCTGTTTCCGTTCTCGTGAAAAGCGTGGTGCTGTTGAGCTGAGGCGCTGCTGAATATTAAGTCGACGCCCAGGCTGCGGCGCTGATGTGGCTTCAAAAAGAGGTCTCCATTCCAGTGGAAGCCACGACTAGACTTGGGGATGATGTAGAGCTCAGAAGAGGTCGGGACAGCGGCATAGACCGACTCCTTCGACAGAATAAGGGTCGACATGGTGAAAGGAGGCGCTGGGATAAACTGACAAGAAACAACACAAGAGATAGTAGTACAGGTCTGGAGTAGCAGTGTACAAGAAGGGAATGTAACAAAGGGAATGTAACAAACGGCTGTCTTTTTGAATGAGAGAATGAAGGGAGGAATGGCATGCAAATGCCCATTGTTGACCCTTCTGCCGCAAAAAAAATACAGACTCGGGGGATCGCCTGACGAGATTGCAGAATGCTGTCCTTTTTTGACCAATGTGTACGAAGATTGATGGTTCCAGCCAACGCTAGGTCTTCCGCTTGTTGATAGGCAGCATTTCATTCACAAAACAAGATAAAGTCGCTACAATGCTCAACTGCGTGAAAGTGGGCTTACACTGTTACACTGTTCTCGGCATGGCTAGTAGCATTGATCTTCAAAGCACAAGGATGCATGATTTGAGGCCAGCCTAGGCAGGTGCAAGAGGTTGCCGCCACTGCAAGAAAATTAAGAACAAGGTCACCAGGTCATAAGAAACTTTAAGAGTTTCGATTGAGCCGTTGTGGTGTTTGCCAACAGCTGCGCTTCAAAACTAGGGTGTCTGGCTGCAGACTCGACAATAATCACGATGCAAGACATACCGAAGATGATACCTGTATCGCTGTTCATCAACAGCTGCTGTAGTCATTGGAATATGACATGTGTAAATTCCATATCCACCTCTGGCCACATGCAGCGCGGCTTGCGTCTTTGAATACCCTGGTTCAATCTGCCACGTTTGAAATCCTGCATGTGAAACCAGCATTATGTGCAGACCATAGACTGGCATCCTTTTTACCGAATTTGACTGCACGGAAACGCGCGTTGATCAAATGTAGCAGCCTTCTCTTGCCATTTCATGGATGCAGAGCGCATATTGACGAGTATTACTATTGCTGGCAGACAAAGTCGTGGCGCCTAGCATCATTGTTGATGCCGTGCGAATAGTATCCACCAATGTCCATGCCACTCCAGATTGGAAAAAAAGCATATTTATTTGCGTGGCTGTGTCAGTGCTGTCCTGGTGTATTTGTTCCAAAAAAAATGAGCAAAGTAAACGACGCGACAGATGATACTGCATGCTGCATCTCTTGACAAGCAAAATTCACTCCACGAGCTCAACGTGGATGTCTCCATATGGCAAAACCTGGGTTGGACGCATCTTGTTCATAGTTGACAGCGCTATGTTAAAGCAAATAAATGAAGCATCAGCAGTGTCGTTAATGATTTCTAAGGTCTCGGGTAATCATCATGAACGCTGAGCAGCTCATCATTTAGTAGTAGAGCCACATACACAAAACATGGTAGAATGCAGATGCAGCAACGTCCCGCCGACGGTGGGTGGACACGACGTCCGCGAAAGAGAACGACTTCGCGTTGGCCTCTCTTAGGATAGAGCGCACATATTCCAGAAAATTTACTGTCTCCCGCTCAATGACAAGACGTTCCTGTGTCGCACTCGTTCCCTGAGCCTGTGATCCAAACACACCCTCTGTGTGGCCAGCGAGATCCATAAACAGGTTTTGCGCATCCGTCGAAGCGTCAGAGTCACCGCCCTCTGCCCTCTGCCGACTGCTTGCGCGAGAAATGTCTTGCGACCGCGAACCTGAAACAGACTGTCCAGGTTGAACGCGGTGTCGCCTGGCTAACGGCTGATCTTCCAGATCTTCCAGTTCCAAAGAGGATCGGCTTGTTCCAGAAGCTTTCCTTTGGCGTCGGACTGGTCTGCCTGTCGCTGGATCGAAAATCGTCTCGAAGTCCTGCCGAAGACGATCTGACCCCGTTGAAGAGTCCTCGCTTCTTGAGTCAATGTTTGCCCGTAGATCGATGGACCACGGCATACAATCGCTTTGTTTGACTCTACCCAGATCTTCCATACCGACACCAATGAAACCACTGATTCCAACACCCATATGTGTACCACCAATGTCTGCGCTGGCTTGGCGACGTTGGATCTCAGGCTCTAGCGGCTCCTCCATAAACCCAGCTTCCAGCTCGATGTCTGAAAAGAGTGGAATCTGATCTGCGTATCTCATTTCCTCGACCGCCACCTGATTTCGCAATTCTTCTGCACCCTCGCCGATAGTGCGAGACGCCGCCGACATCCAGAAAGCCACCAGATCAGGGCCGACATCAGAGACGCCATGCGGTCGAGAGAGAAAGTTGTCGATGCGCGTCTTCGCAGCACCAGCAACTTGCTTGAGTTGACGCTCTCGGGTCAACTCGGCTTGGTGATGTACATAATCGTCTCTGACCTCGATTATTTCCCCGCGCGAGAGCATGGTCGGGTCGTCAATGACCAGTCTCTGAGGTCTGGGATGTTTCTCTTCACGACGTGCTCTCTTCCGTGGAACTCCCAGATCCACGTCGCGGTCAGCATTGAAATCTTGACCACGGTCATCAAACGAAGAGTCTTCCATGAGTCCATTCTCCGCATTCATCCAACCGCTGTCGGCGTTATGAGAAGCTCCAGTTTCTCCTTCATCCCTTTTGCGCTTTTCAAGCGCCTCCAGGTGCCTGAGTACATGGAGATCGGTGCTTCCCGGCACTTGAGGTGCGTCACCAAGAGCCAAGAATCCCACGTCAGGTGGGTAGTCAACCACGTTTCCATCCTCGTCGATATATAGTCTGTACAGCGTGAAGGACGTAGAAACTAAGATTAATCAATTGTGTCATACGAGCTGCCAGATCACTCGCTGGGCCATTCGATGGCTATCCGCACATACCCAGTGTCTTCACCCACCAAAGCGTCATCGTGTAGTCCCGCCCCGAGCATATCCAAAGCCGACCCCAAATTTTCTATCATTGATGGCTCCTCGAGAGTGATTTTACGGCGATTCTCGGCCAGGCATGGCAGGAGCATCACTCACAAAAAATTCAAGCAAACGGCAAACGTAAGACATTGTAAAGATATCAGCACACAGAAGCGCTTTTCGAAACAGGCTCCACACTCAGAAACTGAGCTTACTGTCTAATGAGGACAACGAGGCATCAGAAAAGTTGTCCTCTAGATCCAATAATGGCTTTGACGCCCACCCCAATTCTATAGCGACATCTTTGCTCTTGTTATTGCGCTGCGTGTTGGGATATGGCATAAGAAAGATGTTGGATATAATCAGTAATCAGTCATTGCACCTTATGGCGATGAGGCTATTATATTATTGCTCAATGTTGGGGGTCATCCTACTGCGACTTCTAACTCAAGATCCTGGGCTACTCTCAGTGGCCTTGTGATGTCTTGCTCGATCGCAAGATCGTAGTCGAAGGTGATCAGCTCCATTCTAGGAGGTGATTAGAAGAACACCACAACCAGAAAGAGCTTCAAAATGAACTCTTTGATTTTCACAATTAGTCTCTCGCCAGAGAGATGTACTTACTTTGCCGTTGGGTTAACCAGTTCAATATTTTCCGACTGCACGGCAGCCAAGTCCCTCTTGAGACGGATCCACATGTTGTTTACATCGGCTTCCTCCCATGTCAGAAGAATAGAAACGATAGTCATCATTCATCTGTAGAGTAAAATAAAGATTGCTCAGAGTCTCTAAGCCAACACTGCAACTTACAACAGTAAAAATTATATTGCTGATTATAAACTCGAACGACGCCGACCATCAGGTTCGACGAGAACCTGAGCGCAAAAGGCTCTGGCGGTTGTGTGATGTCCTTACTGTAGCGACAAGTATTAGCAAAGCATCAAAGGCGGATAGTTGTAGCAACGGGATGATAGGATAGTGCAATGTTATATACTCCATGAAAACTGCCGTGTCAAGAGCGCCATTTTCTGATTACCAAGTTTTGATGATATTGACTCTGTTGACCTCCTTCTTGGAAAGTTTGTTGATCCCGGAACGATGGGATCCCACTGTTGCTGCCAACCTAATGGCAATTTCGGAGGGTTATTTTTGAATGGAAAAAAAGAAAAAACGGAAACGAAAGCTGAAAACCCAAAGTGACTCTCGAGGACGAGGACAGGTGGGTGATGGAAGGTCAGGGTACCAGATGAGTCCGAGGCTGTTGTCTTTGCGGAGGAGGATGTCTTTGCTGTAAAACATGGCGAGGCATATGTACGCTCGTATGGTTGCTGTTTGCCGTAGGAGAAAAGTGAAAGCACAACGCCTTGGATGACATCATGCCCGTAGGAGAATTTATTCATGGACGCGTCTCGTCTCAGTCGCTGTTGCTGCTTGTCCCTGTGACTACAGCCATGGTGGGAGCATTCCCATCTACTGCGATGAAGCAGTGTTGGGAAGAAAGAGGTCGACCATCAATGCACCTCGGTGGGCTTTAGACAAAGCTGTCGAGTCTGACTTATAAAAGTGATTGTTTTCTAAATAGGACTTTCCTGGCAAACTGGCTGAAGTCGAGAGATAAAGATGAGGGTAGGAAGATGTTCGAAAATGGGTCACCTTTTGCGCATGTGCGGGTTTTGTTCGACAGGTAGACGCGTGTATATCGCTGATGGTTATTGCGGACCTGTCGTTCTATGTTTCCTCTTCGCACAGATATTCCAAGAATGAGCGTGACCTTTTTAGCAACATACATAACTACGAGGAGGCCGATTCTAGCTCTCGGGATATTAGATAGCAGCGCCTAGGAACGGAATCAATAACCGGCGCGCTGAGGGACTACAGAACTGCGGCATCCAAATGTGGCGTAGGAAAGAAGGCAACAACCTCGAGTCATGATGAGTCTACCTTCTCCAGAACAACATATTTTATACGCAGACCGCTCGTTTTTTTGTTTTGTTTGATCTTGTGCAATGGAAATAAGGTCTGCACCCCCTCGCATCCTCGAGGTGCCACTGCCTGACAAGGGTGCACCAATTCATTGTTCCCCAAATTTGTCGGATGGTAAAAAAAAGTCTGAGGCACATAAACATTCGCCTGCCCACAACCACTGGACTTTTTTTATTTAAAAAGAAAATCATAATTTTCTTCTCTCCTCGCAACCTCCTTCCAACTCTTTGAAACTCTTCCTTGATTTCGATCCTCTCCTGGAATAACGGTTTACATTAGAAAGGAGGACTAGAGCTCCAATCCGCCATTATATGCTCTAGAATCCGTTGAAAGGATCGTCGTCAAGTAGCTCCCACACTCCATTTACCTCTCGCTCTATTTCTCTTCCATCCCCGCAGCGCAAAACAGTGTCCAGAGAGACTGAGCGATGACGAAGGGTGGCGAGAATGCCAACAGTAACAACAACATGAACACAGGGGGCAAAGACAATATTCCTGTGAGCATGGGAGCCAATGATAACCGCGATCTTCAACCTTCCCCGTCTAACTCGACAATATTCGTATCACCAGCATCAGATAAAGATGTATCAATATTGGGACAACGCATGTCCCCGGTAATGGGTGGATCGCTGTCAACGCCTGCGGCAAATTTCTCGACAACAGGCGCGGAAGAGATTGAGGAGTCGATGGTCGATATCGAGAGTGTAGACCCGGAGAGTGGATTGCCAGTGGCTCAAGAGAAGACGGTGGGCGAGATCTTGGCGCAGACTGTGGAGACGCTACCGTTGCGGCAGCTTTTGCCTGCCTTCCTGGGGTTAGTTATGTTTGTCGATCGTCCCGCAACAGGAAGACGATGATTGGTCTAGCTGCCGCTGTGGTCAACGCCCAACTGAATGACGGATGCACGTTGTGTGTACCTCCACGCGACCTAAGCGCTTTGCACGCAAACACATCGGCATCGTCTCATGCTTACTTGGTGTAATCCTCTTGCATACCAATAGGGTTGCGTTGACAATGTTCATGACAGCTTTGGATAACAGCATCGTGTCGACGGCATTACCGAGGATAGGAACTGAGTTCGAGTCGTCGAACAAAGTCGAGTTGGTCTTTACCTGCTATGTCATTACCTTTAACGCATTCCAAGGTAAACCATAATTCTGATAATCTCACACCAATATTTTGAAAGTTTCTAATAATAATGAGCATGTCTGCCATCCAGGCCTTTACGGAAAGATGAGCAACGTGTTTGGTCGCAAGCCCACGGTCTTTGTTGCAATCACCATTTTTGTTATCGGCTCCATTCTCTCGGGCTCCTCTCAATCCATGACCATGTTCCTTGCATGTCGTGCTGTCACTGGAATCGGCTCTGGCGGTATCTTCTCGCTCTCCAGCATTATCATTGCAGATCTGGTCTCGATCCGAGATCGAGGCAAGTTCCAGGGATTTATCTCGGGTGTCTTTGCAGTTTCAGCGCTTGTGGGGCCTGTGATAGGAGGCGCATTCGTGGATAAGGTCTCGTGGCGATGGTGCTTTTGGATCCAGGCCGCATTGGCGGTAGTGACAGTGCCGACAATGGCAATCATGCTGAAGTTACCGAGACCAAAGGGTAATATGTGGGAGAAGGTGAAGAGCATTGATTGGGCGGGCACTTTCTTCATGGCGCTACTGGCGGTGTTCTTGTTATTGCCGACCAACTTGGGAGGCAACCTCTATGCATGGGACTCGTAAGTCGTCGAATCGGCGTCCTGCAGTGCTCGATGTGGTGAACACATCCACTAACATTTCATTTTTACCCTGAAATGCCAGACCGTTGGTCGTCGCGATGTATGTATTGGTCATTCCTACTATCCTGGCATTCCTTTACATCGAAGCCAAGTATGCGAATCACCCCATCGTGCCTCCATACTTGTGGAAGAATCACAATGTTGTTACGCTCCTGTGCGTCAACATCTTCATGGGGATGACTTTCTGGTCCCTCATATTCTACTTGCCTATCTACTTTCAGGTACACAGTAAACTATACCTGGCGCCATTTCCCAGACGAGTACTGTAGTCCTCATGCATATTAAAATGCTCATAATTTGTCTATATGCTCGCTAGATCATTGAGCACGAGACGGCTACAGCCGCAGGTCTAACCATGATTCCACTTGAAGCTGGCATCTTTATCTCCTCTAATATCGTTGGCCTCCTCGTCTCAAAATTCGGGAAATGCAAACCTTTCATCTTCACTGGCACTGGCATCACAACCGTCAGCATCGGTCTCTGTCTCGTCCTCGCCAATACTTCCTCGAAAGTGATACAGGTCATAATCCTCTTCGTTTGTGGCTGCGGCATTGGCCAACTCTTTCCATGTCTCATCGTCGCCATCCAAGCGTCAGTCGAGCGCAAAGATCTCGCGACAGTCTCTACATTGAACAATTTCTTTAGGATGACAGGGTCTGGTTTCGGCGTGGCGATCAACGGAGCACTGTTCCAAAACCATTTGAACAATGCGTTGGCGGAATCAGGCGTGCCTCAGGAATGGTCTGATCTGGCAAAATCGTCAGCACAGAAGATTGTGGACATTCCAGCTGAGTACCGAGGAACGGTAGAGGATATCTATTTGGAAAGTATGAGGACTGTGTTCAAGGCGTTGATCCCGATGTCGGCAATGATGTTCGTGTTGACATTCTCAGTCAGACATGTGCGACTGAGCGTCAAGGGACCGACAGCAGATGCGACGAAGGCGGTTGCAAGCCCTGCCAGTGTTACCGATGACGACGCTGAAGATGGCGCTGAGAAGCCCATTGAGAAGGAAATTCTAGACGAGAAGGAAAAGTAGAGAGGCTGTCAGGACGTGGAAGAGGATAGGAAGCAGAGCTACTACACGAAAGAACCACGCCCTCCTGTTGCAGTCATCGTAAGAACAATTTCTTTAGCTCATTTTTTTATTATGTACGCCGCCTCTATTGTCCCATATGATTGCACGCGTGTCCAAAACGCGTTCAGTCCAACATTCTGCGCTTTTGGATGGTACTACACCTCTGCCCTCAAGAAGGTGTGCTCACATAAACCCCACCTCGCTTAGCACATACCATGTCGAGCTGCATGAAAGTACACAAGAATGGAGAGGCGAAATACACGTTGAAAAATTGAGTTGCATTGTTCACTTTAGTGGATGAGAGCCCTCGTTTATTTCGCCTCTGATTATCTGCTCTGACTTGACCCTTGGGTCTAGTTAGCCTGTCCTGGCCCTGGTCCTGTTGCCGCAATCAAACTACCGCCATCGCACATTAGCGTCGGTTCCTCTATTATGTGATTTTCAATGAAGAGAGTAAAATAGCTTTTGGGTTGGCCCGAGGTGATTCTCGCTCCTACTGGGTACAGGTTCAGTACAAATGTGGAATGACCCTGGTTTGTGTTTTGTACTCTGAACGCTATTTTTACAGCAATTACCCTGTCTGTTGCTTATGGAAATGTACAACGCTCACCCTGCAGCCGGAGAAAAGTAAATTGGCAGGTACCTTTCTTTCGTTTCTGTGCCCTCCTCCCATCAGCAATCACTTCCTCACCACTCTGTCATTCTCATCTGGGGCATCTCTTTAATCCCGCCCTTTTTCTTTTTTTACATCGCCTATTAATCTCGCATCTGCATGTTAATCTTAGGAACGATAAAGCACGCTTTGATTAATAACACACTTACTTGTCCCTGACCTTGGTGTCCTTGGTCTTGGTCCTTGATCCTCGTCTCCACACTCTCTCCCCTTACCCTTTTCCCCTCCCTCCCTCCTCCTCCTCCCCCTCACCTTCCGCACCTCTTTCTCTTTTTCTTTTATAATCCTAATTCTTATCCTAATTCCTTGCTTCCTTGCCATAATGTTCAGCAAAACCAACCAACGCATCTCCCTTAACCCGCTCGACAACCGGCAGTATGAAGGTGATACGACGCCTATCATGACCGACTTTCTCCCTCCAACCACCCCCACCACACCAACAGCACCTAGGCCAGTCCATGGTGGACATCAGCAGCAGGGGTATCAGGGGAACGGAGGCTATAGCAATAGCAACGGAGGAGGGAGGACTATGAAGTCGGCGCCGATTCAGGTCCCAAGCGGAGGTAGCAGCGTTCACAGCGGCACCAGCCATAACAGCGGTGGCAGACAAAGGCAAGGAGGTGGGGGTTACCAGGGACAAGTACCTCCATCTCCACGCCGCGATGGGCACGGCAACGGTGCTGGTGGTGGTCAAGGCGGGAGCAGCGGTGGAGCTCGGAGGAATAATACATATCACAGCAGTCATAATCAACAGCAGCAGCCGCAACAGTCTGACCGACAGCTTCGCCATAACGCGACGACACATCACGGCGGTGGTCGCTACCAACAACGTCAACCACAGCCACAACAGCAAATGACCTACCAATCCTCCCGAAGCCAGCCAGACTTGCATAGCGGATACCAACCAGCCCAACCGATGTATTCCCCCACATCCCCATCCTTCCATAGCCAGTACCCGCCGCCATCCCCTGGCTCTCCACTGCCACCGTATGTGGAGCGAGCTGTTATGACGCCACCGCCGCCGAGTTACTCGCCGTCATCAGCGCGGGATGCTTCAGGTAGTGGCGGAGGAGGACGAGGAGCACCCACTCGATCCCCAAGCGACCCTGAGCTAGCCCTGTATGAGAATAGTGCATACTATACAAACCGCAACCGTAAACAGCAGCAGCAAAAGCAGATGATGCAACAGCGACAGAGGCAACAGCAAGAGGAGCAGGAGAAGAATGAGTGCTGCTCGTGCTTCAAAGAATTTGGCGAGTTTTGTCCGTGTCTGTGCTTTTGCTGCATGTTCGGTGCTGTTGCTATCTAGAAGCGTGCAGCAAAAGAGAAGTTTCTTGCGCTTCAGACAGTGCAACCTAGAAATAGAAAGACAGAGAGAGAGAGAGGATACCCAGAGGACTGGATTCCTCGACAGGCAAAAAAAGGGACACGCGACCATGGAATTGGAGTGATAAGAAGTGAATAATTTTAATAAAACAACTTGTACAGTATTACAAAAAAAAAAAAAAGCGCGCTGTCTCCAACTTTCTATTCTGACTACAACTCGAAGTCCCTCATGATCATCCAATCTACGCTCTATTAACCGAGCTTGCGCTCTCTTGGAAAGACATTCCATTTCTATGATTTTGTATACCGTGTTCACCTTTCGTGTTCATTCATTATCTCTTTTTCTTAATTTCGCTTTCACAATGAAAGATCCTCTTTTGACGAGAAAAAAATTAATAATGGATTCGAATGTTTCTGGAGAGAGTGGATAGATTGATGAAAAATCCTTGCCGAGAGAACGAGATGAGACACTCTTATAAGGGCGGCTGAAAGGCAAAAGATCGTGGGTGAGAAGAGCCAGGGATAGGTGTGTCTACATAAGGAGCAATGCAGAAAATAGGAAATACGGCCATTTATATTGAGAAGTGATAAAAGTACAATTTACTTGGATTCTATGTAATCAAAAATGATGTTCACTTCTAAGGAAGGGTATCTAATATCTGTGATCATGGCTCCTTACAAAACTTTGATAGCATCTGCTTCATCTCGGTCAGCTGTGCCTCCAGGACCTCCACTCTCTTATCCGTCTTTCCCAGCACCTCAACCAACACCTTCTTCAAATCTTGAATAACTTGCTGTTGATCCAATGACGTCTCCGCCGATGCATTCGACCCCCTTCTAGCTAGAGGAGCGGACGCACTCGCAGCTGCAGTCGCGGCCACCTTCTTTGCGGGTAAGGTCTGTCCAAACATCCGTTGGTTCGTGACTTCTCTGCGACTGGAATCCTCGCCGTTCTTCTTGAAATACTTGTTTCGATAGTCCTTGACTTCTTGGAGTGTTGCAGAGTAATAGATCTCTTTGGGAAACCAGTCGTGGGCCTCTCGGAAACCAGGGATGTGGTATGTCAAGTTTTCTGCGCTTTCAACATACCGAAGTCGGTTATCGGTCCAGACGAGGAGCCAAGCTTCATCGCCAGCACTGAAGGCCACATTGATGAGCGCTATAGAAGCAATGAATAAAAGTCAAGTCAGCAAGAAGTTTGCATTTTCTGCGTGGCCTTATGTGACTTGAAGGAGCCCAATGTAGTCTTACCGATGAGAACGTTAAGCAGGAGGATAGTCGTGAAGAAGAAATAAATGATCATCATAGTGTGGAATGCCCAGTTGTCGCCTGCGAAAAGATCGCTGACTGGATCCCAAATACCACCCTATACAGACGCAAACTCGTTAAAAAGCATGTCATAATGCACACGACTAGGTGAAGACAACTAAAGTCATTCGTGGTCGCTCTACATCAGCGGTATTTACCATGAAGAAGTACGTAGACGAAATGGCTCCATAAAAGTTGCTCGGAAACTGGACTTCAGAAGTGTCGCATGTGCCGACGGTACAAGCGCGCAGCAAGTGGAGGATTGCAATTGTGAATGCTAGAATGCCGCCTGCGAATACTACAAAGAAGACGCGAATCTCGCCCATGATACGGATAATAATTGTGACAAAGTGGCACACGCTCTTGATGATTCTGAGCTCGAACAGCTATATGATCCCAATGAGTGAAAAGAAGCGAAGGAAAGACTTAGAACAAGCAGGAGAGGCAAATGGGAGCATCGCAGCGCGCAAAACCTGAAAAGCGTGACTTACGAAGTGCAAGAAGATGAACAACACCGAGAAGCTGAGAGTATTTGTGTTTCCAGTCTGGTCGTCATTGATGATATTAATGATCTGACAGATACTGCCTGCAAGCGGCAGCGCGAATACCACCATATCGACAAAATTATATGGTGACCTAACACACACACACAAAATGAACGCCAGTAAGGACATGCGATTTGGGCATTCCGTAAGACCAACAACTTTTGACACGGGGCTTACGCGAAATATCGGCTAGGGCTATGGATAGCTTGGAGCAACTCGAGCCACAGGAATATGGCCGCCAGGACGATGATGGCGATGAAAACACCGAAGAGCGACTCTTGCTGATCGCTGTAAACTTGCATGAAGACGGCTACCAACACCAACAGGTAGTAAAAACACTGCCAGAGGAAGCGGAAGAGCCAGTACGAGTAGCCGATGGTATTCCTGTGGAATAAAAAATGATAATCAGGAAGGACATCTACGTTAGCACAACACTCTTTCTTATTTCCCTGAAGCATTGAGGCAGTCATGTGTGGGTCCTACCATTTGTACTCAACCAAAGCTGCGATTGCTGGATTGTCCATAGACTCTAGTGCGAAGTTGTGGCATTCTACGGTGATATCCGACTTGAGCTTGCAGTTCAGCAAGATTATATGGAACAGCGTTCGGACCCACGACTGCGGTACCCTAGTAGAACTCTTAATTCTGGCGGTAGAGGATCGAGTGTCTGGCTTTGCCTCGGGGGCTCGCCACAACATGTCGAAAGACGCAACAAACAAGTCGCGCGTGAAATTATCGTTTAGAGGATCGTGGGGTTTGATCTTCGGATTCCGATCAAGCTTCATAACAGGATTGTCGCATTCGTACAGAGGCCGAGCGTTGTTCTTCCAAAATCGCCATCGGAACTCTGGGGGTTGTGCGATGATAGCATGGTCGATGACATATGATCTCTCCATTGTTGGGATAAACGCGAGCTTTTGGAGTGTGCCAAGCGCCACGTCAGTGTGGAGATCCTGCTGCCGGATCAGTTCTTGCAACGGTCCCATGATAGGCAATAGAAAGTGGGGATCCATCTCCTTCTTGGCCATGCCTATGCAATAGTCGATCACGATTTGAGCAAGACTGATTGCTCTCGGCATATTCTTTGCCAGGTTGACAAACAACCACACCGGGTTTGTATTCTCGTCCAAATCGGGCCTTGGAACCCACCGACCATATGACGATTCAAGCAGGCCCTTCAAGAACTTGCCATAAGCTACATGGTTCTCCTGTGTAACATGTTGACAGATCTTGTTCATGATATTCTGGGAACGATTCTCCTTGTCCGGATGGCAGTTGAGATATCGACCAATGTACTTTAAGATATGCGGCTTGAATTCGTCCTCAGAGGCTTCGAACATTTCGATTAATACCAGAATCCCATCCAAGAACCGAGCTGGTTCCGAACCAAACACATCGTCACAACGCAAACGAACAATATCAAATGCCACGTCCTCGCAGTTGTCGTCCACATTACACACTTTAAGGTATAGCTGCTGATGACTACACCGCGCTAACTCGGACCAACACCAATCAACCCTGTCTGTGGTCTGGAAAGGAGCGGTCTGGGTCCACCATGTCAGAAGCAGCTCGAAATCCCCGTCCAAGGTTATCGGCAGGGCCCATACCATGACATAGAGGTTCGAATACACGATCATTTGTTGATTCACCGCATCGAAATACGCCCTGTACTCAAGCCAGTTGCCTGCAATATTCCCGATCTCTGCCGGGGGAATGCTGACCGCTTCTCGAAGCTGGCCTGCGCTGTCTGAAATCCATACCACGAGACATTGGAGTTCAATCCCATTTCTCCAGTTTTTGGTCCTTGCAGTGCGAAACTCGACTGTGAACTTCAGTCCAGACGATGAGATAAAGGTGCCAGCGCATTCAGCTGTCGACAAAATATCCACGCGTGGCAACTTGGACAATTCATCGAAGCAGTAGTTGTCGCACGCATATCTTGGTTGAAGGTAAGGCTGAATCACATGTTGTTTGATATTCGTGCAATCCAGTTTCGATCCATGCACTGAATAAAGGAACTGTCGTCGTGCACCCGCGGTAAGAAATTGCTGTTCAAAGCATCGAGCGGGCACTGAAATTCTGTCCACGGTAGACACGCTTGTCGTGTCCATCAACATTCCTATTTGGCCTCGTCCGTATTCTTCATCTGGAGCAACCAGGGGTATGATGATCTGGGCGTTGCCTTGGAGAAAAGTTGGATGAAGTATTCGAGAGACATCTGTACTGTTCAGTAGTGTACCACACTCTGTCCAGCGGGTACTGACTATATCGCCCGCCTGACGAAGTGCCATCAAAGATCCGTCATCTGAGAACTTGACGGAGCCATTGTGAAGCGTCATGCAACAGACAAGTAATCCCGATTCCAGATCACAGACCGACACGACGTCCGTTTTATCGGACCAGGCAAAGTATCTGGCACGCAGTCCTTCGATCAGTCGCCTGGGATCGGGTATTGAATCGCTAGGGGAAAGTTCAATGGTACGAATTCGACTCCACCGCCCCTGAACGCGGTAAATGTCGACTGACATCCCATTACAAGCAATAAAGAGCTCATCCTCTGCATCTCGATCTTCAGTGGCCGTGATATGAAACTTGCCATACCCACAAAGGACACTGGGTTCCTTAAAAAGCTGATCGTTTTCTACGGGGATCAGAGAGGCGGGAGATTCTGCCGTGGCCTTATCTGGAGGTGACGGCGAGGTTTTGTGGGTGAAAACTCTGAAAGTCTCCTCCATCAACTGTTTAGACTCGGCAATCAGGGCGATCTTTGAAGCATCCCATGAGGTGGAAATCGTGATCGGGACGAAGGTAAAAGCAGTGAGCACGGGCTGTCGCAAGGTTATCCGATATTGGGCACAAGACCTTGAGGAGAAAGGCGACCGATTCTCGATAACACCATCCATGCTTCTGATTGTAGCCGTCTTTCCTGAAATGGCGACCGCTGTGGCGGAGTCGAGTTCCAGGTCCCAAACATCCAGTTGAAGATCTTTACCATTGACCGACAATGTGGAGACGTAATTGCCATTTCCTGAAACAGCGCAATGAATAATTCTTGTTGACTGGATAGGAGTATGGATTCCTGCTGATTCCCCCTTCTGACCAACATTTATAGACCATAGGAAGGGCTGATGTAACTGGAGAGGTGGATCTATGTGAACCGTAATGACCTTTCAGTAGCTATTACTGAGATTTGTGCGCAAAAGTAACACGTTTCTTACCATTTTGAAAGGTATCAACGCGGAATTCGTGAAGTTCTACGTAAAACAATTCAACAAAGCCTAGATCCAGTTTGGGAGGTGCAGAGAGCGATTTTCTGATCTCCATATCGACGGCGAAGGACTTCATGAAAGATTTGGTTTCATCGAATTGTCGGTGGAGACCCCATCTCGACTCTCGGGAACCGGAAGTTGCGGCTGTGAAGTGCAAAAAAAAAAGACTGCTGGTAAGCGAATAACCCTCTAGCTCTTTGCTTGCGCCATTTGTCACGACTGTTACGTACATAGTCTCCTGAGTTCATCAGCCGTGATGACCTAAATAATAGGAAATGTTAGTAGGTATTAACTGAAGGGTCATGTGCTACGATCCAAGGACGCATCATTTCCTTCGCACGGCGAATGGTACCTCAAGAGGGTCACTGTAATAGGGTATGTCCGGTCCAAAATTGAAGGAAATTGATTCAATGTAATCCAGGTTCAAATTAGCAATGGAAATCCCGAGAACGATGTTGAAAACGCCTGACTTGATCTTTTGGGTATCATCAGGTCTTCTAATACACTGAAGTAGCCAAACGAAATATCATAAGTCCATAGCCTACTCCAGAGAAATAGTTCGAAACTCGCATTGGTTTTTGCACAAAACATACGCGAGTGAATCTGTTGGCTGCTGGGGTTTTCACTGGTGGTTGATGTCTGCATCGCGGAATGGAGTAAATGGCCAGGTTGCGCTGTTAGAAGTCAACATCCGGATATCTGACTCATTTGACACTTCCATCCGCCTCACTTACTCTGATGTGCAACTGAAGACATATTCGTTCCTGGAGTACTTTTCTGGGTCTTCCTTGAAGTACCATTTCGCGCCTATTAACGTACATGATTCAATCATTAATCGTCGTTAGCGCGCATTAGCAGCCTTGAGTTGCTCACCAAAGTCCTCCTGGCCTTCTCTAACTTACTAGGTGCACGTTTATATGAGCTCCGATCGCTGGATTCTTTTCCAGCTTGAAGGTCGCGAATCTGGGGGGACTGATCGTTGATTTTGATGGGACTTTTCTCTAGATGGGAGAGGCTGTCTGTATTCGAGACATCTTGGCTTCTTGGGTTAGGGATATCAGTGCGGGAGCGATTCGTGCCCTCAGGGATCTCCACAATACACTCGCTTGACATTTGTTGATATGATACTGTTTGTGAAAAACTAAAATGATGCTAACTAAAGTCTTCAGCCGAATGGAAGTTTAGGAAGGAGGTTTAGGAAGGAGGTTTCGAAGAAAGTAGAGGGCGGCGGTGGATGAAGAAAGACGGAGGATACAGGCGAAGAGAAAGAAAGAAGAAAGAAGAGTGAAATCGTCGCAGAGCGATCATATTTGTTCGTTGAGCAAGCGGGAAGAACTCTACAAGCGGGAAGAACTAAGCAAATAGGTTCAGTTTGTGTGCAACATTGCAGCGTCAATTGTGTCAATGGGGCTGAACTGTTAAAATATCATGCATCAGAGCAGATAGACATCGGGGAGACAATTCAAAACGTCCTGCCTACCCCTGTTTCAGGGAGCATCCCGACTTGTTCGCAGCCTTTGAGCCATGCAATCTCAGCTCGCTCGACAGGAAAATGCTGGAGGAGTAGACGAAATCTAGATGTGCACTCGTTGCACAATGTTATTCATGCGTGATGTTCCCAAGCAACAATTGTCAGCTGCAATCCGATTGTTGGGAGAGTCTTTCTTAGATTTTATTTTTTTTCGCTCATTTCTTCTTCTTTTTGTCTTTAGGAACTGGGAGCTAGGACACGATTAATATGTACAAGGAGAGGTTTTCTGCGAAACTTTTGAATGGGGACACTTGAGGATACGATACGCAAAAAAAGGAAGAGAAGAAGCAATTAAAAAGTACAAATACATGGGAGAAGATCTGCTGGGTTTTCTGATACAAATAGCTCTTCGGAGGATTGATGGTTGCTGAAATAAATAAGATTCCCGTCGGCACGCCGTTTCTCAAAGATGGGGCATGTCATTGTGTTTACTGGCGGCTCCAGTCACCATCGGAGCGACCCTGCTGGCCCTGCTGGTAACCTATGTCATCAGCAATCAGAGATAAAGGATGAGCATCTTATAAACAGCGAGAATATTCAACATAGAGCAACTGCTGAGGGCATATCAAAGTACGTACCTCCTCCATAGCCGCCCTGGTTGTTGTTGTTGTAGCGGGGAGCATTGTTGTTGTTGTTGTAACCGCCACGGTAACCGCCACGGGAGCCGCCGCCGCTGGAGCGTTCAGAAGCACGATCGACCTTGATCTCACGGCCCTCGAAGGGGGTGTTGTTCAAGTTCTGGATGGCATCTTCAGCAGAGGCCTCATCAGCGTAGGTGACGAAACCGAAACCACGGGAACGACCTACATGGAGGATAGCGATACATTAGTATGTAGATATTCAAGGCGAGATGATTAAATGGCAGGAAAACAGTCTACTCTCTTACCAGTTTCGCGGTCCTTGACAACAGTGGCCTCGATGACGTTACCAAACTTCTTGAAACCGTCGCTGAGGGACTCGTCAGTAGTACCCCAGGACAAACCGCCGACAAACAACTTGGACCTAGAATATACATGCAAATGGAACGCTTAGTTCATCGCATCACGCAGGACTTTTAAGCATGGTCAAATTCACAAGAACAAGGTAAGGAACATCGGTGGAGATCAACAAAGGGACACGGAGTAAGGTGGAGGACATGGTTCAGGATAGGAAAATATGATTCGATACGAAGGGAGGGGCTGAACCAATCATCCGTGCGCAATCGCAACTTTTTTTTTTTTTTTTTTTTTTTGAACGACAGTTGGGCGACAAAAACGACTGTGAAGACAATCCACCAGGAACACAACATGGCAGGAGAATAACACGTTTTGCTCAATGCTGCTGCATACGCGTCCTTCCCTCCTTCCTTCCGCCACCTCCAACATCTCTATCTACATCATCCTCAACATCCTCAACATCCTCGATACCTTCAACCTTCGCACACATTGCTCGGCGGCAGTTCACACGCTCACTGAGTGTCAATTCTGAAATATCGAACGTAGTTCTGAGACAAAACTGGAGCTCATTTATTTAGATATTGCAACTTCTTTTTTCCTCTCTCCTCATCGTTTTTCTCATCCTCTCATCTCTCTTCTTCATCATCTCGATGAGCTGAACAAGTTTGATCTGATTTTTTTTTTGTTTTCTCGCACTCTTATTATTCGAAAAAGGGGGAAAAGTGTCGGGTAACGCACGTGCATAACGGACCAAAAACAAAACAATGGGAAATAAAATATAAAAAAGAAAGAAAGAGCAGCAGCAGTAGCGGCCAAACAAAATCTATCTAAGTTTCTTACATGATCAAATAAGGGTAGGGGGGGGTGGGTGAGGGGAAAGGGTGAGAAGGTGAGGAAGATGTGATAAAGAAAGAAAGAGAAGAAAAAGAAGGGAGTAGAACGAACGAAATAGCACTTTTTTATCTTCTTTTTCATAAAAAAAAAAATAACAAACAATTCGCGCATGATTCCTGCTTCTTGCGACTGGCCCAGCAGGGCAACAGCAGGATAGGGCAGTGAGTGTTTCTCGTACGTTTTTTCAGTTCACACGCAACGCATAACAAACTCAAGGGGTTCGAAAACTTGCGGCAACTCTGTGCACAAAACCCATCGTACAGCTGGTATTCCGGAAAAGCGCGTTTGTAACTGTGAGCACGACAACGAAAATTTGTTTGGGAGCCAATGAAGTCGAGAACTCTGGCCTCGAAGGCGCAAGACCACACACAAAAAAAAAAAAAAAAGAACAGAGGCGCAGCGATGATGGGCCCGATTTTTTTTGTTCCATAGTTATTGTGTATAAACATGCATGTGTTATTTACAAACGGTTGTCGTAGGGGCTGATGGGGGTCAGTGGTCCAAGGGGAGTGATAATCATCACCCTCCTGCCAACGACAGACGCCTCGGCGCTTTTCGTAGAGCATGCCGACAACGGTCTCGACTCGGCGCCCTGATTACTGACACTTCTCGTCCTTCTGGCCGGCGTTGTATCAATTGATGGTAGTGGCAGAGGAGCAGAGTTCAACTTTGACGAAGAACCAACCGGGAATGGAGACGCTGATAGAGTTGTCAGCCCAGACTCGGATCTTGAGCTTTGCATCCCCTTGAAGCTCGTCAGACTAGCGCTGTTGATGCTGACGCTACTGTTACTGTTACATCTGTCGTCCCCCTTGTTATGCTGAAACATGGATCCTACAAAGGAACGGACTGAGTGTACAGACAACATCGATCCAGACATGGAGATCGAAGAGCGGTTCGACCTGGATCCTGAATTCTTTTTACTTGATCCTTCATCACCTGCACCGGTCTCCGCTTCTGCCAGAATACCCTTCGCAGAGCTCAAAGACGACAGAGAAGACGAGGAGGTGCATGAACATGAAGAAATAGGACGACTAGAGGTGATCGGCGTAGTAGGCGACCTCTCAGGCGATCGAGAGGGCTTTCGAGACAAGGCCTGCTGCTTATCCCCCTCGGGCGTCTGATCTGGCATCGACTGCGGCAGACACCCGCGGGGATAGTGAATGAACAGCAGTGGCCTATACGAGACAGATAGTCGTGTAAGTTTTACGTATCAACTTAAATATTCAAACAATCAATATTTTGCGATGGTGCGATTTGCTTACATTTTCGCGCCCATGAAGAGTGAGAGCATTTTGCCGCGCTGCTTCTCGCCATACTGATTTTTGGCCAGGACACCGTCACCTACAACCGCAATAACGTCCGGCATGAACTGATGTTTTTCAACTACCGCATGCATCACCGATAGGACCAAGTTGACTGTCGAGGTATCGGTCTGTCGTGCCTGGATCACACAGACTACCGCCTGATCTGCCTGGAAGACAATGCTAGATAAAATAAGAATTCGCAAGCTATCAGCCATCCATCATTTATTTTACCGCCATACCGTTTTCTCTCCACAAGGGACAATTTTTTTTTTTACCTGCCGCTGGGCGCAATGTTGGGGTGAGCCCTCTCAATCGTGGCTTCGATATCCGCCGGGAAGTGCATCAGTCCATTCACCTCAAACGTCTCCGCAATCGGCCCCAACACAAACAACAGGCTAGTCGCTCTTCCGCCATTAAAGTTCTCATCAGCATAGTTCCACAGGAACCCAACCTCTCCTGTCCGCACATATCTCATAGCGGATCCATTCCTGCTGACATGATCTTCTATACTGCTGAAGCTGCAGTTAGGACTACTTCTGGCACTTTCACTGTTATTATAACTGTTGTCGCCTGCTGCGATCGTGGCACTGAACCGGGCGGCGTTGATTTCCATGAGAGAGGACATGGAATCGGGATCAGCCTCGACGATGAGTGGTGAGATGGCTCCTGTGTAGGCCTGGACGTTGGACTCGGACGAGACCCAGATCTCACCAATTTCACTGGAAAGACAGATTTCGCGTGTCTCGGGATTCACGATTGTCACCGTTGTTCCGCACGCGGGCTAGTTGCAGAGCAGAAAAATGTAGCAATGAGCAAACTGTGACCATAAACATACTGTCAACCCTAACAAGCTTCTGTAAGAAATAATACATACGATGCCGCTGTCTTCGACCCAGATGCCTGTTGGATCATCTTTCTCGGTCGTAACCTCAACAATGCCTCGTCTCAGACTCTTGAGTGACAGGTGTAACCGCACAGGCTCAACATTCATGTACGATCGCGTCGTCACCAAAGGATTGGTCATATGTCCAAACATGGAGCATATCTGCGTCCTATCCATTTGAAAACCGCCTCCTCCTCCTCCTGCTCCAGTCGAAGAACTCTTGGAAGATGGGCGACATAGTCGTCGTTCAAGAGCTCGGTGTACTTCTGTGCGAGGTCGTCCCTCAGCGTTGATGAGGAAATTGCGCATCGCTGCAAAATTAGTTGGTGGTGCATGAGGATCCTGAGCTGCGAGAACTTGCTCGAGCATAGAATAATCCACCAAGGCATCTCTAGCTGGTAGTCGGTGGGGCAGAAACAAATACAAAGCGGGCCGTCAGAATTGTAATCCATCAACTATCTGCTTCGTCCACAAAAAATCACGATCGTATCCTTACCCCCATGCCGCTCGATTGCCTCAAAGTAGATCTGCGGTGTGGCCAAGAAATCAGTGTACCGGATTTGAACCGTTGGTGCCCCTGCATACACACCCAACGCACAACTCTGGAGTAACCCTATTCCTGAGAATGTCTTCCAGCATGAAATGATCGGCTTCCTACTCTTGAGTCGATACTGCACCTTTTGAGCTCTACACTGTGCAAGCAACGACCCATGGCTGACTTTAACCAGCGTACGCCTCATATCTGTCGAGTAATGTACATATACCACCGCAGGTGCCGTCCTCGTCAAAGATGCCCTTGGTGGTGACGAGTAACCAGACTCCTTTCCTAGAGCCTTGCCTGCTTTGGGAGCTTTGGAGACATTAAAGACCGTGGGAACAACTATATCCTGCCTTGCGCCGATAAAGGCCTTGATATGAATCATGGTCGTCCTTTGTTTCATTATCTCCTCCGTGAGAGAATTTCCAATCAAATGCGACAACCTTAACTCTGATAGCAGACCCATCAGCATCATTACATCCTCATGTAGCCTTGACGGATCCGGGACCACGATGGGGATAGGAACTAGTCCCAAAAACCAAGTTGCATATACAGTCGCCGCAAACTCGACCCCGTTGGGGAACAACAACACGACTTTATCCCCAGCTTTGAAGCCGCCTTTCTTTTCGATATAGTTTGCAATACTGACGACCTTCATGCCGAATTTCCGGAACGTGAGGGGCTTGGCACTGTCCCTCTTGCTGCTTCCGCTACTGCTTTGATGATGATGGTCCGATCCTAAGAATGCAACTTCTTCTGCATTCATGATAGTACGCCAGACTAGTAGCTCTGCAAGACTGGAAAATTGAGAGAGGTTGGTTTTGGTCACTCCGTCGAAAACTTCGAGAGGGTATTTACTGCTAGAGAACTGGATCGTGCGTGCATGTGCTGGCAGAGCAGCATCGCGGATCGCAAGTGCATCTAGCCCCCAGATACCTCCCTGCGTATCGTCTCCAATCGCGAGATTAAATACGGTGTCATCAACAGATGTCCAGAGATGTGAGAGAGTCAACCGTCCAGATTCGAGCATTTTGCGACAAAGAATCTGATGGACAATACGTTTGCCGTTCTTGAAAGCGCGCGGTAAGGTTCCTGGTGGAGCAATTGCGATGCAGTATGGGCGCAAGTCGTGGTAATCCTCCATTGCCTGTTTAGCAAACGCAGCGAGTTTGACCAGATCTGACCGGTGGTGCTTTGGGGACTCGGCGCAAATGACAGGCAGACGCTCGTTGTTGATGAGCATCTCGAACGCAACGCTATTGAGATAAAAAAAAGACAACTCGAGTTAGTCAACACCATAATCTAGAGTGCCTGGTGTGTAAAAACGTGTTTTGAATGGTGTGCTTACCAAGCGTTGAAACCGATAATGCGATCCATGATCGTCTTTGCAAGGTCTGTTGAATAATGGCAAGCATACTGCGCAATGCCGCGCACCCCCACCGTGCCCAGATCTGGAGAAACCGCCTGCTGAATCCGGTCTTCATGGAGTCCAAAAATAACCACCCGGCCTTCAATTAGTCCGCCCAAAAGTCCTGTCCTAAGGAATCCAGCCGGCACTGGATCGTAGGCCTCTGGGACCATGGTGTCAACGGGTACGATCAGAGGTAGAGCATGGAAAATAGACTGGGAGTGCTTAGGCAACTCCCAAAATCCGAACGCTACTGATGGTGAATCGATCCAGATCTCTCCAACTCTGTTTGGCTGGCACAGTGCTGTTGTCTCTGGATCGACGATAGCCAATGTCGCTATTGTGGAGACGCATTCGCCCAAATCACAGAAATCGGTTTCAGTAAATTTTCAACAATAGCAAATCACCCTCCAAAAGCCAAAGCTAAAGACGCGTCGTAGTCATTGGTGATTACCTCGGGGTGTGGCATATCCAAACGCCCCAACTAGTATGAATCCACACTCTGCTTTTCTCTGAATCGCTTCATTGCCTGTAGCAACGACTTCGATGATATTGTTCTTCAATGCCTTTCGATCAAGCAAGTAATGACAGATCGCATTCGAGCTGGTAGAGTGTCCTCGAGGTCGTCGTCGTGGTTGCGATCTCATTCTTCCTGTCTCTGATGCCCGAGGCACATCATACTCGAATCCGAAATCAATCAAATCGGCGCCTCGAGGGAACTTCAAATGGTCTCGCATACTCAGGATCATGCCACCATGTTCCGATAAGCTGCAAAACGGCACGACCACTTCTTCAGCCATGGCAACACCCATCGGAGTCAGGAATTCGTTTGCGAACCGCCAGTCTAGCTTTGGCTGGACTACGACCGTGTTGATCAAGAATGTATCCAATGATGAGAGTAGATAGGGCGGCTGACTTTCTTGCTGCTTCCTGTGACCCTGAATCAGCTCTCGGACGCCCTCGTATTCTCCAATAGCCATAGTCACTTGGTACCGTTGCGCACAGGCCTCCCATAATCCCGGCGTCTCTGTGATGCCACCATGAGCAAATACGGTATGGCTACCGCGATAGACGCCTAACAACCCTCCTAGAATTAAGCCCACCTGTTGTCGGGGTTCTAGCCAGCTCATGACGACATCTTTCGATGTACCCTCTGGCACAGCTGTACTTTTGGGGGTTGAAGCTGTTCTAGACCCGACGCTGAGTCCTAATGGCAATGATGTCGAAATCCTGTTCCTTTGATTATTACTACTACCGATGGTGTCCACCGATGCTGTAGAGTTTCTTCTCCTGCCTCTCTTCGGGTTAGATCCTAATGCATGCTTGATGGTATGGCATTGCGATAGGATTGTCCGATGACTAACCGCGACACCCTTGAGCTCGCCATTGGGGGATTTTGTGAACTCAATATACGCTAAATCAGGCAACACCACTATCTCTGGACCCGAACCCGAACCCGAACTTGAAGCTGAGCCCGTACTATCCTTTCTAATTTTCAGCCTCCAATTATCCCCCAGCGTATCTGTCTTCCACCAAGTCACACCCTCTGGCCAGTCCATCTCTGATGTTGTTGTCGCCGTCGTCGTTGATGTTGTTGATGATCTTCTTCCCCTATGTGCGCCCAAATCCCTGGTCAGGGCCTTGTAGTTATACTCTGTCGTCAATGCCAGCTCTGTCTGTGTATGACCTAGAATATAGGTCATTTCTGCAAACTCCTCAATCACGTTGATCGGCACTGCGGTCATCCCAGCCATCATGCATCCATAAAACGCAGCCATGAAATCCAATATCTCTGATTTGCGGTAAACGAGCGCGACCCGTGCGCCGCGACGTAACGGTGTCTTGCTCAAGATCGCTCGACAGATCTTCTCTGCCCGCCCTAGCAGCCTGTCCCATGTCCAGGACGACGACGATGTCGACGATGACGATGATGATGATAAGGGTGACGGTGGTGGTGACAATGGCGATGGCAATGGCGATGATGATACTGGCGATGGTGGCCCACTGTTCTTTCTTCCCTTGTTAGTGATGTTATTGTTGTCCACCACTGTAAATGCGGTCGCATCGGGCTCGAACATCCCTCGAAAACGAAGGATTTCAACGATGCTGGAGAATTGCGCCATGGGCGTCATTGTGGAATCATCGAGCGTAGGGGCTAGAATTGGACGAGGCTCAAGGGGCAACATTTGTCTGCCTCCCAACTCTGCGACATTGATCTTTGATCTTGACATGTCCGTTGGTCTCGACTGAGGTTGCCAGGGTATGTCGGTTGGGGCTGGGCAAAAGTTATACCCACCCCGTGTTGGAGAGGATGCGGGAAAAAAAAATAGTTGAAGGGGAGGAAAAGAGAAAAGGGTTAGGTTCATGAAGATGTCCAGGAAAACGGAAAAAGGGAAATAAAAAAATACAGTGGTCGTACTTGCAAGGGGATTTGCTCGCTGGAAATGAGTATGGTAAGGAAGCAATGGATGTGGGTGCTGCTGGGAGTATGGATTGATGTGACATGCGATTGGCTGGCGCGTGCTTGTGGGGAAAAGATTGCCGCTGTGAGTTGGTACAGACCCATGAGGCGGTGGCATCGTGGATGCGCGAAGAGGAGCGACATGAGACACCGCTGTTTTCGGTAACAGAGATACAAAAAGTGCATCAATTGGCTGTTCATCGCCATCGTCGGTTCATTTATGCTCTTCATATTACATGCACGTAGTCAAAAACAAACGAGTGCGACAAGTGGTACAGGATCTGTTGGGTCGATAGAAGTGTGCAACATTCGACAAAA